>PVJX010043551.1:0-13610 GCA_004027295.1 Dolichotis patagonum
CTCAGCAGTCCCAGCGCTGAGATTACAGGAGACACAGTTACTGTGACAATTCCCGAAAGCATTTACTAGGATAAACGTTAATGATACTCAAGCAACCATGAAACAGTGTGTCTCTGGTGAAACCCTTTCTGAACGAAAGCTACATGGTGCCGAAAGAGTTGAATGAATTTACAGTGAAGATTGAGTTTTTAAAGCAGACTCCTCAGGCATCGGCCTTCCCCTGGGTCACACCAGGTAGGCACCCGGCAAGTAGGCCTTAGCCAGCTGCACACCAAACTCTTCAGGGGGCATAATTACAACACATCAGTGCCCAGTCCTCGCCACCCCACCCTCGCCACTGTCCCACGTGGCAGAGCAGTGGCTACAGAATCTGGACGATCCGATGTTCCTGGACAGAGGGAAGCAGCGTCTTCCTTTGGGGCAACCCAGCTCCAGTCCTTATTAGCCCCTCCCACACACACACCCCCAGCCCCTTCTTTGACTCACCAGCGTCCACAGAGGCGGCGGCGGCGGCAGCAGCAGCAGCAGCAGCAGCAGAAGCAGCAGCACCCAGCTAGCCATGGCTTTGACCCAGGATCAAAATGTTGCAGAGGGGGGAAAAAAAGAAACTTCCTGGATAGAAGAGCCCCCGCCCAGGGCTGTCTCTTAAGGCGGAAAGCTAGGCCGCCATAGGCCGGCACAGGCGAGCCCCCTTGGAAATCACTGGCTTCACAAGAGCGACACCTCTGGGCAGTGTCCCTTTTCCTGTGCTGCTCTTGGCAGCCCTTCCAGATTTCCCTGTGGGCTGATGCAACCTGCTCCTGAACTGTTAGCACAGTGCTACCTACTGGCCCTAGCTGGGATTGCTGGGTAGGGGTGGGCACGATCCTACCCTGGCAGCACATTTTTGGGTGGCCTTATTGGCCAGAAGCAAAATTACATGGTAACAGTGTACTCCATTTTCACACGGTGGAGATTCCAGTACATCAAATATGAATGTTACATCTGCAGTTTCATGTGCTCTTAGATTGTCTCCATGTGCCATTTTAATTTTCTATTTAAATAGCTTGACATCTTCAGATAGGTTAGAGAGTGGCAAATTGAAGGACCGCCCCGAGCAGCGGGAACTCTAGCTATGACACTGCTGTTACCACCATGTAAGATGCCACAGCCTCTGTGGAAGTGGTATGCTGATTATCCCCTAAAAAATTCATAGAATTGCCATATGATGAGTCATTTCGCTCTCCAAAGAATTGGAATCGGTGCCTGGTGCAGTGTTTCCTACACTCACGTTCACAGCAATGTTGTTCATCCTAAGTCTAAGGCACACACAGCCCAGTGTGCATGGCTGGAGGAGGGGGTGCACTGTGGGCCACCTGCACGGGGGAAAAGGATTCAGGCCATCAGAAGGAGGGAAATTCTGCCCTATGGCTACAACATGGATGGACTGAGTGAAGGTCATGCTGAGAGGAATAAGTCACAACAAGACAACTCCTTCATGAGTCCATGTCTTTTTTAGAGTACTATAATATTCAGTGTATAGGTCTTATACATTCTTTGTTAGGTTGATTCCTAAATATTTCATTACTTAGATGCTATTGTAAAAGGTGATATTTCCACCATTTCTCTGTCAGTGAGATTTTGCTTGTGTGCAGGAACGCTATTAATTTTTGGGTGTTGATATTGTATTGGGCTACACTGCTGAATTTGCTTATTAACTCTAGCAATGTTTTAATGGAGTTTTTGGGGTCTTATATGCAGAGTATCATGCCATCTGCAAATAGTGATCATTTAACTTCTTCCTTTCCCATCCTTATTTCTTTTATTTCTCTTTCTTGTTTGATTGCTTTGTCTAATGTTTCCAGAACAATATTGCGTAGGAATAGTGACAGTGGACATCCTTTTCTTGTTCCTGATTTTAGAGCAAAAGCTTTCAGCTTTTGTCCATTTAGCATAATATTCACTGTTGGTTTGTCATATATGGCCTTTGTCAGATTGAAGTAGATACCATCTATTCTGAACTTCTGAAGGGTTTTTATCATTAACAAAAGTTTTTTCTGCATCTATTGAGATGATCAGGTGACTTTTGTTTTTGACTCTGTTGATATGGTATATTACATTTATTGATTTGCATATGTTAAACCATCTCTGCATTCCTAGATAAATCCCACTTGGTCATGATCTATAATCTTCTTGATCATTTGCTGCATTCTATTTGCCAGTATTTAATTGAGAATCTTGGCATCAATGGTCATTAGTGAGAGCGGCCTATAGTTCTCCTTTTTGACTGCTTTGGTAGTTCATACATTTCTAGAAATCTGTCCATTTCCTCTGTGTTTTTCACCCTATGTGAGTAAAGATTTTCAAAGTAGATATTCAGGATCTTTTGAGTTTCCATAGCATCTGTAGTAATTTCTCTCTTTTCAGTCCTTATTGTGTGGATTTCAGGTTTTTCTTTCTTTTTCTTGATAACATTGGCTAGAGGTTTATCAATTTTATTTACTCTCTAAAAAAACTCTTTGATTCATTAATGTTACACTGATAATCTCTGCTACCCTTGCTGCCCAGCTGGTGAGTCCAGGCTGCTTTCTCTAAATTCTAGGGGCTGACCCTTCCACCTGGAGAAGGGATATCAGGGGCTTTTAGCTAGGGCATAGCTGATAAGCCCTGGAAGCCCACAGTGTGACAGCCCCCGTGGCTCACCCTCATACCCCACCTGGGAAGGAGTTTCCCTGTACCCACAGTGAAGGAGCCCCCATGTGAACAATAACAGAAGCATGTTCTGAAGGGCTGGAGAACAGAAGTCAGTTAGGAACCTGCTTGCACATGTTGGGGTGTCAGTCACAGGTGAGGGTGCTGCAGGGCCTCAGCTCATGAAGGCACAATGCATGCTGTGGTGGCAGCCAGGAGTGTGGGGCAGAAGCTGTGGCCACCATGTGTCTTAGGGATGGGATGGCCATGAGCTCAGCCCCCAGGAACAGGCAGCCTGGGCTCCACTTCACCTCTCTTCCTTCTCACTCAGGCTGCCACGTCAGCAAACCCTACTGGGAAAACCAAGAAAATGTAAAGTGCGTACCGTGTGAGCCTGGAACCTTCATGGACAACCCCAGCACGATGGAGTCCTGCTTTCTCTGCTCGCAGTGTTCCTATGGTAAGTATGTGACTGAGGGCAGGCAGGGACAGTGGTGCCACCTTTCTCTCTCTTTCTTTCTCTGTCTGTCTGTCTCTGTGTCTCTCTCTGTCTCTCTCTCTCTGTTTCTTTCTCTTTCTTCTTTCCTTTTGTGCTGGAAATTAAGTTAAGTTTCTAGAAAACACTGCATAAGCATTTAATTGCTCAACCTCTGAGCTACATTCCCAGGCCTTCACTAACTCTTTTTTTTTTTTTTTTTCAGTCTTTTAAAACAGGGTTTCACTATGCAGGTCAGGCTGGCCTTAAACTCACTTCATAGCCCAGGCTGACCTTGAACTCACAGTGATCTTACTCCTAGGGCTATGGAGTGCTGCAATTACAGGCATGCTCCACTATACCCCGCCCTTCACTAATTTTTAAAATATCACCTCAACCTCCCACCCCAATCACAGATCAAAGCAAAGGAAGTTTTGTATCTGTGCACAGAATTTTAGCTGGCATGGTGTCTTAGTTACTTTTCTGCTGCTGGGACAAAAAACCTGACCCACATGTTAAAGGAGGAAAGTTTGAAGGGGTTTCAGTCCATGGTCAGCTGGCTCCCAGGCAGGGTGACATGACATGGGAGAAGGGTCCATGGCAGGCAGCAGCGAGCCTGCCGTCCCTCTCTCCCTTTCTCTTCCATCCAAGCTCTCAGCCTATTGTTTGGTGCCAGCCACACCCAGGGCAGTGATTACCTCTTTAGTAATTCCATCACCCACAGCTATGTGCAACCAATGAATGGGCTAATTTATTTGTCACATCCATAGTCCAGTGTCACATACCCATGATTCAGCCACTTCCCTAATGTCCCACCTATGAGCTGATTAGTCTTGTGGCAACATCTAGCTACAAACCATAACACATGGTGTCCCTCACACAAGGTAGGGTTGCAGGAGACACACTGGTGAGGTTTTTCTTTAGTGTGAGGACACAGATATGTGGCTAGAGCATCAATCTACAAATTACTAACATTTCTAAGGCCACTGAACAAAAGCTATGTACAAGATTCATATGTAGGAGCTGGGGATTTAGGTCAGTGGCATAAGTGCTTACCTGGAAAGTGTGAGGTCTTGAGTTTGATCCCTGGTACCAAAAAAAAAAAAAAAGCCCCATAAGATTCATATATAAATATTCATCTAAGTTACTATATGTCAACAAGGAATTGTTTTCCTAAAAGTTTAATTTTTAAAAGACATTTGCATAAATCGCAAAATGTGCCTACTCTATTGAGATCCTGAAATAAATCTAGCAGAGGATGTGTAAGATGAATAAATCCCATTCAGTTCCATCTGTGTCTGTAGAGAACTGAAATGAGAGTATGGGGAGAAAGAATCTCATAAAGGTGTCAGTTGTTCTCCGTGGCACAATCCTTAGAACCAGTGCAGTTCCCAACAGGGATTTTCTTGGCACAAGAAGCTGACAGATGCCACAGTGCTCCTGAGGACCACAGCCCAGCCAGCACTAGGCCTACGCTGACGTCATGGCTCTGAGCTGGGACAATGAGGATGGCCTGAGGTCCATGCAGGCCTGGGATGGTGGCACCAGTCACACAGTAGAGACCCAGAAAGAGGCCACCACAGAGGTGGAACCACAGTGTGGAACCTGTGGCCTCCAAGTGAATCCCAAATGCATATCTCCTTGTGCACGCTGCAAAGTGCCAGCTCCTGCTGGGGCGCTGGCTGTATCTCTCCTGCCCCCGACACACACAACATCACTGCATGGAAATCCACACAGGAAAAGCAAAACTGAAAGAAGAAAACAGAGTATCTTTGGATTTAAGCCGGCGTTCAACTTTTATGCAGGTTATAAAAGTCAGTACAACATACGATTAATGAACACCACTATGTTAGAACTACATGCTTCTGTGTATCAAAAGACATACAAGTTTAAAGTGTTAAGCCATGAAGTAGGACATATCTGTGACACAAAGGACACACACAGCATCCAGAATGTGGTAAAGATGCCTGCACATAATTAGACAAAGGCAGGCAGGCCTGCGACTCAGAGGTAAAATATTTACCCAGCAGGAGCAAGGTCATGGGCTTGATTCCTAGCACTACAAAAACAAATGAACCAACAAACAAAAGCACACTAGCAGGGCCTGGGATATAGCTCAGTGGGATAAGTGCCTGCCTTGCCAGCACATGTCTGTGAGTTCAATGCCCGGTACCAAAAAAGAAAGAAAAAACACTCTAGCAGTGTAGTTATCTGTCAGGGGTGAAAAAGATGATCTGGCCTCTCCACAGATACCACCAGTCTGAGGGAAGGGGCCTGGTTAACTTTTTTGGTCCTTGTGTTGTATAGAAGACAAGGTGAGGGCAGATTACATGCCCAGGATCAAGAGCACATGGAGAGGGCCCCAGTAGTCATGACCAGTGTAGGAGGGGGCAGTGTCCCACCCTGATGACTCCCCTTTGGCCTTCTCTTTAATAGATCAGGAGGTGGTCTCCACCTGCTCCTCAACTGCTCCTCAACTGCTGACCAGCAGTATCGGTGTAGGAAAGGATACTGCTGCAACACAGAAGACTGTGCGGAGCACTGCTTCCAGTGTACCAGGTGCCAGAGGGGACCCTGGACGGGAAGGTCTTGGATCTTTCTCTCACTGCTTGCTTCGTATTGGGCATCTGTCTATGCCCAGCCTCTTTTTCCCACCTGTACAGTAACACTCAGGGATAATCTAGAAAATAATTTGGATGTTTTCTCATGGCCTGCCTGGAAGTGGTGCTCATTTGTTGGTCAGCTTTCCCTCACTGTTACCACATGCCTGAGAAAAACATCTGAAAGCTTTAAAAAAGCTTCCCATACCATCAGAGAGATTAAAGTCAAATAAAACAGAACAGAGCAGAACCAATAAAAACAAAGCAATGAACAGAATACAGCACAAGAGGCATTATGGTAGCCATTGTTGATTTCCTATTATCTTCTTTTGAAATCCTGTATCACTTACACTGTTTTGTTTTGATTGGCTTTATTTTGTTTTACTTTGCATGGTTTTATTCTCTTTAAAATAAAAATTAAAAAAGAAATCTTGATGCTGCACTAATTGAAGAAGCACTAATTTGCTTTGGTTCATAATTTCAGAGGTTTCAGTCCATTGATTGCTGACCTACTATTTCTGGATCAAAAATATCATGGCAGAATTACATGCTGGAGAAATGCAACCAGGAATCAGAGAGGGCAAGAGCTTGAGAGGAAAACACCAGGGACCAGACAGAGTCCCCAAAGACATGGCCCATGATCTACTCCTTTTGAATTAGCCCAGTCTCCTGTTTTCACCACTTCCCAGTGATACTACCAAATTATGATCTCATCAATGTTTCAATCCACTTATAAAGTTAGAACCTTCGTGATCCAACCCCATTCCAATTTCCCTTCAATCCCAAACCTTCAATCAGGTTATAAGGGTTCATAGGAGAGGAAAATCAGTTAACTTGGCCCATCAGTGAGAATCATAGCCATGCCACTTTCGAGGCTGGGCAAGGTGCGGACCCCTGAGAGGTCCTCCAGGTCTCGGACCACACAGCCTGCCTCCAGTATGGGGCTGGGCATGTACGGGGCCTCTCCTTGAGGACCCCTTAGGTGTCCCGTGAGTCAGGTGACCTCAGAGTCAGGAAGGTGACCCAAGAGTCTGGGAGGGACTCTAAGAGGGAAGAAATGGGTGGTGGCTCTCTCCAGCTGTCGCAAGGGGATCCCAGTTTTGTGGGAGTGCAACACCACAGCCAACACAGTCTCCAGGGAGGCTGATCCAGGTAAGACAATTTGCTTTTTTATTTTTATTTTTTGTAAATTTGACTATATTTTCATTGAGGTGGAATTTATTTGATATAAAGTTAACCATATTATTTTTCCATGTGTTTTATGAATGTGTGTTGGTTATAGAGATCAATGGGTTTCATTTTGGCAGATTTGTACATGCCCATAATGCACTTTGATCATTTTCATCCCCCACGGCCCCCTTTGTCCCACATTTCCTGTATCAATCATTTGAAATTGATGAGTCAGTGTCACTCTATACCACCTCTTCCTTCTAGCTCCAAAAGAGACACATCTTCCCAGAGGGAGCTCCATCTGCAGTAAACAGTGATGCTGCAGCCCCAGCCCCTGGCCGCCACTCACCAGCTTTCTAGTTCACTAGATGGGCCTGTTCTGGAAATTTCTCACAAAAGGTCTCAGAACACATGTGACCTTTTGTGGCTGACTTCTTTCCCTGAGCATCATGTTTTATGAGGCTCACCCAGCACAGGTTGTAGTGTGAATCAGTACCTCATTCCTTGCTATGGCTGAGTAATCACACACACCTAGACACACACACGCACACACACACGCACGCACGCACACACACTCACACACACACACACATTTCATTTTCATTCATCCCTATTGGAAATTTATTTAATTTTCTGCAATAATTCAATCCTGAGTCCAGACCATTCAACAGGGAAAGGACAGTCTTTTCAACAAATTACTCTGAGAAAACTGGATAACCTCATATAAAAGAAAGAGTTTGGACCCTTACCTCACAAGGCACACAAAAACTATTTAGAGATGGATGAAAGATCTGAAAGTAAGACACAAACCACAAAACTCTTAAAACTTAGGGAAACATTGGTTTTGGTATCAAATGCCGATATGACAGTAAAAGCACAGTCCAGGAGGAAATGCAGACAAAGGAAACTACAAGTCATTTCCAAAGCTTCTGGGCTCTGATTCTTGCACAATAGCAGGGAAGAGCATGGAGGAAATTTTTCAGTGTATTAATCTGATAAAGAATTCATATCCAGAATAAGTAAAACAACTCAACACAAAACAAAAAGAACTCTCAGTACTCAGCAACAGCAATATAAGGTAAAAGGCCAATTTTAAAAGTGTGGACAGGCGCTTTATCAACTTTTCACTAAAAAAGACACTAATGGTTGATAAAAACCTAAAATGATGCTCAAAATTATTAACTATTAAGCAAACGCAAATCAAAATCAGTGAAATGCTAAATATGTCAATTAGGATGATCACTACTTTTTTTGTGTGACAAGATCTTTCTGTGTAGTTCAGAAGGACCTTGAAATTACTGTGTAGCCCAGCGTGAGTTCAGGCCTGTGAGAAGCTACCAACTGCCCTCAGGGGTGGGACCCAGGTGGCCTCCACACCTCTGCACACACATGGCCTCTCCTTGGGGCTCCATGTTCACAAGGCCAGAGAACAGGGGTGCTGGTTTGCTCTTTGTACTGGGACTATGGAGGAAATGTCAGTTGCTGCTCTCACCAAGACATCTTATGTTTCTCACAGTTTTAGAAAAGATAAACCAACTGTATGTGAACCTGTGCTTCTTACCTCTTCTGGGATTGATAGCCATCTATTTCCCTACCTAACATGGACAGTGGGTGAATTGTAGTCTGTGTAACAGCAGAAGTACTAGTACAGTCCCTTGAGAGGAGCAAGTGACAACATGGTTGAGTGTCCTATACCTGTAGCTTAGGCAGTCATCTGTTCTAATGACCAAATGTAAGCCAAAGACCTTGCACTGGCAGGAACCTTTAATTTTCAAAGATTTGATTTCTGATGGGGAAACTGAGGCAATAGAAAACCCAAGATATGCAAAGGAGTGTTTGGTAATCATTTTGGATTGTATCTTGATAAACTCTACCTTCTGCAGCCTGAAAATTGCAAAGGTGAAAGACTTCGCTTTGAGAAGGAGCCCCAGAGCACCATGCAGCATAATGGTGGCAGTCTAGGGACACTATTCTTCGGGATTGCGTTCATAGTGCTCAGCAGTCCACCCAACACAGAAGGACAGCTGGCTACTGCTCCAGCTTGTGGTATCATCCAGGTGGTGCTGGTTTTAAGTACATGCAAAATGCAAGAGTTGGGTGCTCAGGAAGGTCCTTCCAGATTTCGGAAGGCCTGGGAAGTCAAGCAGCGTGATTCTGCGAGAGCAGTGTATGAAACTGTGAGTGTGAAATTGGAAATGCAGTGGAGACCCCAGAAGACTGGAGAAGCCAGGAATATGGATCACCTGAGGAAAACTGCAAGGAGTGAGCAAAGCTGGCCCACGATGGCAACGATGAGAACTGCAACCACCTACCGTACCAGAAGGGGGAGCCACCCAAGCCCTTGGGAGTTGACATATTCCCACAGATTACACGGGATGCTGAACAGGGAACTATGGAATTTAGTGTATGCCCTGCTAAATTTGGATTTTGCTTGATCCTGCTGCTTTCTATTCTGCTCTTTGTACCTTTTTTAATAGGAAATTTTGCCTTGTGCCATTGTATCTTTGGAGGGTGTAGGCTACAGAGCATCATGTCAGTTCTGTCATAAAGGTGCATTATCATGAGTATATAATTCCCGTGTTTATTCTTTAAAATATTTCTATTGATGAAATATTGACTTTAATTTTATGAGTTTTATTCTAGTAAACAATGAATACCTAACAGCTAATAATATCAACGTATAAAGTACTGTATTTTTCATATTTATGGAGTGTTTATAAAAGGCATTAAAATTTTCAAGATCAAAATTTCAAGATATCAAAGTCTATAAAGTACCAATAGAAATAAATTCCTATACAAACTACAAAGAAAATACCCATCAAACGGTAGAGCAAGACTATTCGTTACTTGTGCTCTTATACCTCAGGCAGTCTTCACACAGGACAGCATTGCCACACACACCTATCCTTACACTGACAGCACTTGTGTTTTGCTCTCCTGGCCTTTTTGTAGAACATACACGACAAGTTGCTGGTCTAGCTGTTCTCTCAGGAGGCTCTTACTATCTTATATGATGTGTAGTTAAGAGGAACATAAAATAGCAAGAAATGAAGTAGTAAATGCTTAACATGTATTGCCTGTTTAGAATAAACATCAACATTTTCACATCAGCTGTGCAGTTGTTTACAAAACATAAATTCCTATATGGATACAATGAAATACCAATACAACTTGTCTTGGTTAATTTTTTTCTCTCATTATTGAGACAAAATAGCTGACACCCAAAATTAGAAAAGGGAAGGTTTATTTATTACAGTTTTGGTCCATACTCAGCTGTCTCCAAGCTGCAGGCTGGCATGGCAGAGCCACTGTAAAGGGCAAGCACAAACAGTCAAAGAGAGAAAGACATTGGATGCTGGCTCCACCCCTGGGTGGGTGTAGCACTCACATCACCAATCCCAGTACTAGACAAGAACCAATCACGAATGCTAGATCTAGCCTCATCCAGGAGTGCATGAGACTTGGAGGACCATCTGACATAAACCATGACACAACTCTACCACACGAATACTCTTTGCTTCAATTGCCACACCCAAGGCAATCTTCACACATGACAACTGCATGCTCCATGCACACATGTCACACGGAAAGCACATGTGCTTAGCTTTCCTTTCCTACATGGCAGGACATTCTTGTCACTTTTCTTATCATTCTGTTTTTTGTCATTTACTATATACAATGTATACTTAGCATGAAAACAAGATAGCAATAAAATACCAAATATGTAAGCATGCTTAGAACAGACATCAGCATTTTCACATCAGCAGATTACCTGCTTACAAAACCTAAAAGACAAACCCAGAAATAAAAGCCTACATGAACTACAATGTAAATACAAACAAAAGTCTGACACACAAATAATGTCTGCTTCAACTGTCACGCCTCGAACCATCTTCACACATGAAAACAGCAGATCCTATACACAAGTATCGCGTACACTGATAACATGTATGTTTTGTCTTCTTGTGCTTTTCTGTAGAGCACAGATGGCATCTTCTTGCTTTTCTTGCTGTTGTGGTAGGTCTTTGTGACGTTGCACGTGTTTGTTCACCTGTCAACAAACCAGTGTGCTCCATAATTTATTTTGCATAGTTCCCTGGGCAGAAAGATTTTGTTCTTCCTCTAATGTAAATGATCTCCAAAGAATTCTAGCCCCTATCTTTTAAGGAAATGTAACCATATTTTGCACTTCTTTTCTCAGAAATCTATCAAACTATGCCACACGTGTTTAGGATCGAGTAATACACAAACATTGGCTAATGCTTTGTGTTTTGAGTGACATCATAGTTGCCACATAACTCGTTAACAACATCTACTTTGCCTTTGGTTTTGTAGTAGAAAGTTATCATCTCAGGCCTCTGTTTTGTTGAGGTTTCCCATCAATATTCCCATCATGGTGCCATGTTGACACCAGCGGTACCAGCTTCTATTTCTTTGCCATATGTGAGGTCAATGTTATTTCTTTCCAAAATCCAAACACTGTACTATTCAATTCTCTGATTTGAAATTGCAGCATTTCATTTGCATTTTCTGCTTTGTTTCTACATACTGTTCCTACACTGGTCAAAGTATGTTCTGTTAGCAAATGTAACCTCATTTGGGAACTGGGAAACCAATTATCAAATGTCACATTCCCATTAGTTTGGGAGATGGCAACACCAAGTCTGTTCACAACATCATTTGGTTTATGACTATATGAAAAATGATCTGATGGCTAAATTCCAGGAGAAATTCTTAAATTTAAAGCATAATTAATCTTTGCACCTACAAGGGTATAAATTTTTATGCCATATTTTAATGGTTTTTTGGGAATATACAACGTGAAGTTACAACAACCATGAAATGCTATGAGATGTTCATTAATAGACATGTGTTTAGATGGTGTGCAAACTGCTTGACAATTACCCACAAAGCTCTCCAACGATGAGTGGTTAGCAACCAGATTACCAGTACTTTTTGTTTCTTGGAGGGTAATTTTGTCATGAAACCTCAGACAAATTTGAAGGAAACCAAATACTCTCAATGTCCTTGTTATTCTGTACACATAAAACCCACACCATCACTTTTCCATAAGTCTTTTTTATTCCTGTGAAGACCACGAGAAATTCCTGCTCACTACAGCAGACCTATGACTGCTTTCAGGTCAGCTAGTGAGGTGACATGATCAATCCATTTTTGAATATGGCTATCAGTGCATATAGAACATTTCACTGTATTTCAGCATTTGTGTATTTCACAACATCCAGTATCTTTTCATCTGTTACAGTTTCTGACATTGAATGGTAATGCAAGCATTTCAAGTCCAATCGGTTTCATGAATGCAAGATTCTCATTATCTTTCTGGAGCTGATTCTAAAATTGGTTGTTTGTATTTGGTTGCATGATCATTTTGTACCATTTTCATTAGTCAACTATGTACTCACATTGCTGTTTCATGGTCATGTATATCAAGGAGGTCTACATTCCCTGTGTCTGTATTGGTCAATTCTTCCTCCATTTCACCCACACGGAAGTTTGGTTCCCATGGCCAATGGCGAAGTCATTATCATCTTCATCTTCCATGCAGGAATGACCCAATGATTCAATTTTTTCGGTTTTTTTTTCATGATTCACTTTGACTTCCTCTAAAACATAGGAATCTTGCTTTTCACATACCATTGTACAGAACTGACCAACATCTACCAGAAAAATCAAAACAAGTCCACTTTTCATTATGGTAAGGTACTCATGTAAATAGCAGAAGAATGGTGGAGGTGTATTTTACCCTCTGTGACACTCAGGAAAACATACACACAACCAACTAGATGGATAATAATGGTAGGTAAAAATCCCAGTTTGACACTTCTTTGAATGTGCACGTACGTTGCCATTGGTCATTCCCAGTGGGTAAACACAGAGACCTCTTTCTTTTCCCCCAGTCATAACTCCTGCGATGTACAGCAGCTACTGTTTTGTTGAAGTACAAATGTATAGTAGAAAAGTATGGCAAGGATTTTTTTAAAATATTATGTCTCATAGATGTAATTATTTTTTCATTTGTACAGGGGCTCACAGTTAAGAATTTGCCTTAAAACTCAGAGAAGGGTTTACTTGGGCTGTTCAGCAATGCTGAAGCTGTTGGGATTTGGCAACCCTTAGGGGCTAAGTGCCTTTTGCATAAAGGGAAGTGCATGAGTCTTTGGGGAGCAGGGCTTTTGGTCCTTCCTGTTGTGTCAGTGCTTGGAGGTTGCTTTTGGGCTCTTTCTCTACAAGAGTACCCATCAGCCAAGCCTGTCCACTTATTCAGGGGTACAAGGCTCACAGATAAAACTGGCTTAGCCGTGTGTCAGTGTGCAGGCTGTGAGCCCAGCTTTAGTGACCTCACACAACACAAATGTGTTCTCTAACGGGCTGGGATGTCAGAATCTGACCTCAGTGTCAAAGGGTGTGGCGGGCAGTTCTGCATCAATGTAACAAGGACTTCCCACAAATCATCTGATGATGAAAGAAGGTGTGCTTTGGCTCAGATTATTCAGTAGGAAGTCACTTTGGATTCCAGGAATAACAGGTCTAAGGGATAACGATGTTTTGACAAGAATCAAAACCACTGCCTAGCTAACCACTTTATTTTTTTGTAGGCAGCTCCAGGGATCAAATCCAAGGTCTCTCACATGCTAGAGAGATATAACCCACTACTGAGCTCCTGCCCTCTTTTA
>PVJX010043552.1:0-13624 GCA_004027295.1 Dolichotis patagonum
CAGGACAAGACTGCCACCAACCTGTTCACCAGTGTGGAGCAGAGGCTGGCTGCTATCTCCAAGGTGACCGGGCAGGGAGGTCTCCACGCTGCTTCTCCTGCTGGGCCCACAGGTCTCCGGGCTCCTCCACCCAGACTTAAATCAGCAGCTTTTAAATCACGCAGGCTCAGGTGTGCACCCTGCCCTGTGCTTGCCAGCTGTGCAGCTCAGGGAGCCTTGCTGAGACTCGGTTTCCTCCTGGGCCTTGTGGGACAGTGACAACCCCCATGGAAGTCAGCTGAGAAGGGCAGGGCCAAAAGAGGCAGCGCTGTGACAGTGCTCAGTCCCAGGAGTCTGGGACAGGGTGGTGTTCCAGGGAACATCTGAGACCCAGGTGTAGGCAGAGACTGTCACCCTGAGGTTTTGTAGAATGCTCTAGGCACTCACCCTTCTCTTGTTTGAACTAGCAGAATGATTCTGAGTATTTAAAGAAAAACATGATGAAATTTGATGAATCATGGGAAACAGGCAAGAGAGCCTAACACAGCATCCTTCCTTCATTTCCCTCCTGACAGCCTCTGGTCCTCTCGGTGGGATACACGTGATTCCTACTCTTTCATCTAGGGCCTTTTTTTTTGGCACTTGGAGTTGGATCTTCCTGTTAGTGCGTGGGGGTGGGGCTATCTTGTGCACTAAAGGGCTCTGGGCAGCATCCTTGCCTCCATCCCTTGGATGCCAGAAACGCTCCCACCCCTAGCCCTACTGTAACCCAAACTGTCTTCAGACATCTGCAGTGGTAACAAAGTCACTCTTCTGAGAATCGGTGCCTTACCTGGGAGGTGGAAACCCAGCCTCCCTGAGCCACTCTGGAGGCTGAACAGGAACAGAGGCTTGAGGTCTGAGGCTGTCCCAGGACCCAGGTACCCAAAGCACTGAACTTGCAGGAAAAGCTGATGCCTGCACCATCCAATAGGAGATGGGAGTGGGCACATTACAGGAATAAAAAGGGCCACCTAGAAAGGAGAGGCAATGATGGGAAGATCTCGGTGGGCAGTGTGCATGGTCCACACAGCAGCCATGGGCTGGGTCCCACACTGCTACTTGCAAGCTTGGGACAAGGCAGTGCTTGCCCTCGTAATAACAGGTACCCTAGTGCACTGTAGTGTTGCATGTAGGGCTGGAGCGTGACAGCCATCCCCTCCGCACTCTTCCTCTATGCACAGACCTAGAGTAGTGTTTGAGGAAGGAGGTTGAGGCCATGATCTAAGCCAATGGTAACAGCCCCAGTCAGTGCCAGGTAGGTGGCGCCAATGGCACAGCAACAAGAAGTATTAAGCTGAAATGATGCAATAGGAAAGCCAGATGACTGTCCCTCCTGGGTTCCAGGATTTGGCAGATTCCCAATCAACTGCAGGTGATCAACATGCAGGTGGCAGGAAACAAAGTGGAACAGGCACCAGAGGTCTCTGTTGTGTCCTCACCTCATAGAGCTCATCCAAAAGCTACTAGAAGGCAAATGAGCCTGGGAGATGCTGAAGACACTGGGACTGAGGCTGCCTCTAAGCCACAAGGGCCCCAGGGCGCATACACACAGTCCGCTGGGCATGAAGAGGTGAACAGGTTCCGGGGGAAGGTGTGCAGCCAAGCTCAGAGAGACTGGGGTGCTGAGGAAGCACCCTCAGGGGAGAGGAAGATCCAGGGAAGACAGAAGCGTGAGAAAAGGCAACTCTTGAAAGGCTAAAGTCACATCTTTTTTGAGTCTTCTAGAGAGTAGACAGTTCATTCTGAACATGGGACAGAGGCTGAGCATTCTGAAATTCCAGCCAGCTGCATACAGGACAAACACCAAGGAAACTGCCCCGGGTACAAGGAGCAAGGAGACCCCAGGGCCCAGATTCAACCCTCCAAGCAACTAGAAAGAACCACACAAGACCTCGGCCAGGGCAAGGAACAGAGCAGCCAACCTCGAATATTTAAAAATACAGCCCTCTGCAAAATAAAGATGAACATAGACATTTTTAGACAAACAGAAACTGAGGTAATTTGCCAACAAGTAACAAAAGAAAAACTACAAGGGGACTTCAGGCAGAGGAAAAATAATCCCAGATAGAAATGTGAACAGGCAAGAGTGGGTGACAAGATGAAAAAGTGCACAATGCAGGCCCAGCACAGAACAAACATGACACCCTAAGCCCAAAATGCAACATCCTGGGCAGAAGAGATAAATAGAACTTAAGGTTCTAAGGCCCTGTCTCTACTCACGAATAAGATTCACAAGTCAAGAATGACAATTAGGGTCCCTGGGAGTGGCCACTAAGATGATGTAACCTAGGTTAATAAAAAGGGAATTTAGCTATAATATTTTATCAATCCAAAAGGAGCAAAAGAATATATAAACAGGTAGTCTATGTAGACAGAAGTACAGTAGGAGATATAAACCCAATATATTGGTAGGTACAATAAAAACAAATTAACTAGACACACCAAGTTGAAAACAAAGATTGTCAGTTTGGGTAAAAAAAAACAAAATCTAACCCTATGCTGCTTAAGAAGACCTAGAGATGTTGAGTGTGAAAGATGAAAACATATATAAATAATGACAATACAAATCAGATGAAAGTTAGTAGACATAGCACAACGCGTTACTGCAAGTGGAAGGATAATTCGTAATGATACAGATAACTCAGCAAGGTATCACAATACACCCAGTGATACTGCTTCAAAATGCATAAAACATTGACAATCAAAAGAGGAAGTTCACAAACGCACGATTCGGGTGGAGAGCCTAAGGCACTGTCTCAATTACTAAGTGATCAAGTGGGTGAATGACAACTTGTGTGCAGAAAGTCTTGGCAGCCTTGGTCTAGCCAGCACCTGGAAGACGCTGCCCCACTGATGATGGGTCACGCATCCTGCTCAAGTGGGCCAATTGTCCACCAAAGTCCACCAGGACCAGGCCACAAGAAGCCTCAAGAAGTCACAAAGGACCAAGATCACCCTCATCTTATTTTCCAGCCACAATGAAATCAGACTAGGAATCAGTAATGGAAAATGCCTATAGACAGCACACGAGCCTTCAAATTAGACAGTGCACTTAGAATCATCGTCCATTTAGTCAAGAAAGACATCACAAGCGAGTTTGAGAAAATACTTAAACAGACTTGGAGAATGAACGTACCACATCAAACTTATAAGACTCGATTGAAACAGGGTTTAGAGGAAAAATAAACCTGGAATACAGGAGGAAAGCCTGAAAGACAGTGACTTAGGCTTTGGTTTTGAGATGGTAGACACATCAAGACAAAAGAAGGAACAGATAAATATAAGAGTAACCAATAAAGTTAACACAATTGTGTAAAAGGAGATGTGAACAAAGACAATGTTGGCACCAAAAAATAGAGCAGTAAAATGAATAAACACTTAGACTTAGTAGAGGGGAGAAAAAGTAGAAAAAAACATAAATTTCCAGTATCACTTTTAAAAAGTTCAGCATCAATTAAAATAAGGGATGGTTATGGTGGTGCCTGCCTGCAGTCCCAGGTGCTGGGGAGGCTGAGGCAGAAAGATTGCAAGTTTCAGGTCAGCTTGGGCAATATCATGAGACCTGTCTCAAAAAAAATTATAAAGGTGAGGATTAACAAGGTCATATGTGACATCTCACTCCAGTATACTTAGCAATTTGGAACAAATGGGTAAACTAAAGAAACACAACTATCCAAAGTGATAGAAGAATAGAAAACAGTGATAGAAGATAGAAGATAGAAGATAGAAGATAGAAGATAGAAGAAAGAATTAAAAATAGAATTCACACTCAACATGATTGTGGACCTAGACAATCATAAAGAAACTATAAATCATTACGATTGACATGCAAAGTAGCAAGTCACTATCGAAGGCTAGATGCTCAACTGCCTGCCAGTTACAAGCAAGTAGAAAATGAAAATTATTTAAATGATTCAGTTTTTGGTGGCCTCAAAAAATTAGGGAAGGCTAACAAAAGATGTACAATATCTTTGCGTTGAAAACCACAAACCCCATCAAGGGAATTTAAAGAACTAAATGAACGGAAGGAGGTCCCACATTTGTGGACTGAAGGTTTTGTATTGTCAGGTGCCAGTTTTCCCCGTGGGCAGAGGGCTGCAGAAACAACTGTTTCTCCCTTAGCTGCTGCTCTAGCTCTGCCCCCTGAGTCATATGTCAACATGGATTTCTGCAAAGATGTCCTGATGGATGATAGGTCATGAACACCTGACAGGTGTCGCCATCTGTGGTCCCTTGTAGGGATCCTGGAGCCACACCACCTCAGTCCCCCCGTTGTGGGGCTCCATCCCTTGTGGGAACAGGAGGCAAAAGCAGTAACCATAAAAGGGGGGAAAGTGATAAACTGGACTTCATTGAAATTAAGAACTCATCAAAAAGGTACCGCTGGGAGTCAGAAGGCAAGCTGCAGAATGGGAAAGACGGTCACAGCACATACGACGGATGACAAGCAGGTATTCCGAGTGTATGAAGGCAGTATATCCTTAGAGGTAAAAAGACAGACACTTCAGTAGAAAGGGAGAATATGATTGATTTCACAAGAGATACATTCGTGCCCAGCAACATTTTTAATGTGTGCATTAGTCATTAGGGAAGTGCAAAAAATTAAAACCACATTCAGATACCAGTAGCCACCCACCAGAATGGCTAAGAAGAAGAAGGAGGAGTTGGTCTATTGTGACACTGGGCCACAGTGGAGGTTCAGGAGGAACGTGACTTGGAAGATTGCCTGCCACTGAGTGAGCTTGATCCAGAAATTCTGTGAGTGGCCCTGGCCCGAAGAAACACTGCAGTCCCCACAAAATGAATACTAGAAGGCAGATCATAGCAGCAGGGAGTAAGATGCCAAAAAGAAGAGGTGTGGTGTATTCACACACTGGAACACCCTGCAGCAGACGGGGGGACTGGCCACCACCTGAGCCAACCTGGTGGAGTGGCCAATTTCCACAAGGCAAAGAGCTCAAGCCAAGAGGCCATTTCAGCTACTGGAAGTCTGTTCACAGCCCCTGAAGACAGGAGTTGGTCTCTTATCTGCTATGTGGGTGTGGCCCGTTGTGACAATCCACAGAGCACTTCTCCTAGGGCTTATGGAACTTCGTGCTATATATTCTATTTCTATTCTTATGTGAACAATAAGTTTTCTGAAAAATGATTTCATTTTTGCAAACTTGAAGCTGTGACTTGAAGCCTTGGGTTCTCCTGCGGAGAAGTGTTCATACGGAGGAGCACGGGCCATCCGGACCCCTCTGACTCCCTCTCTAAGCCACCTCTCATGGGCAGTGACAAGCCTAAGTATGGTGTGACTCAAAACTGTGGGATCACAAGATCCACAGTAGACAAGAGGGTTGAAGGCCTGGGATGTGCGGGCTGGAGCCACTTGCTGATGACAACCCAGGGCGGCCTGCAGGTCCAGGGTCACGCTGAGTCCTTCATGCCTGGGTAGAAAGGGCCTCTTTTGGGGCATCACAGGGCGTGGCTACATTTGAACACTTAAACGTGTGTCTGCATCTGTAGGATGGCGTCTGCATGTGTGGTTGCAGTAGACAGGACAGATAAGGACCAGATGAAAGGTCACTGGAATTTTTCAACTGTTTTGTTTGGGTCTTGTAAATCCTGTTTCTCGCCTAAGCAAATGCACAAGACACTCTTCCAACTGATCAGTAACTTTCTTGGGTCTCTGCTGCCCCCTTGTGGCATTCATCAGTCACTTCCTGCAAAACCAAACCATCTGCTCCTGCTGGGCCGGAAAAGCTGCTGGGAACCCATGTAAACAGTGTGCGACCTTGTGTCTTAACAACCCCAATTATTACTGTCACATGCAGGCCTGGCAGAACCTCTGTGTCACCGAGCAGCATTTCAACATCCTGAATGAGATTCCTCCCACATTCCGGGTCATCTTTCTGCACTACTCACGAGACAGGCAAGTCTTCCTGGCCCTCTCCCGATCCTCCGGGACAAGGCCAGGCAGGGATGACTGGGGTAGGGGCAGCCCTGTGACCCGGTTTGGATGGGCCAGGATGTCGAAGCCTGAGGTCACCACTGAAGTAAAGCAAAGAGCTGGTCAGCTGGCCCTCCTGCCTACAGCGACAGGAGACCCACATCGTGCCAACAGGGACCCTTGTGCTGCCTGTTCTTGACAGGTAGTATATGGGCTGGCTTCCTGGAGCCCTTCCTGCCAAGGAGGGCACCTGTGCCGTATAAGGTTGCAGAATTTGCCTTCTTGGACTTCTCTGAGACTCAAGATCCTTGAGGTGTGTCTCTTCTAGGTAACTACCTATGACCCTGCACCTGCCAACAGGTCCCAGCTATATGGTGCTGCCTATGAAAGACCTAAATCCATGCCTGCAGTCAAAGGGAAGGTGCTGCAAGCAGGTGGTGAGCTTGCCTGAGAGTGGGGCTGTGAAGGTGCTGTGGGTGGGCATAGGCAAAAAACTGACACATAAGGGGACTTCCGGCTTCCGCAAGACCCATCCCTAGTGGACATGGTGGAACCAGCCCCCTACACAGACTGTGGGTGTGGGGGACAGACGAGCCCAGGCCTACTGGGAAAGTGAGGCACCAGTGATTCCCAGGGGTACACAGGAGCCAGTCACACTAGAGCTCTACCTGCATTGTCCTAGGCCCCCTTATTTCCTTTCGGCCCTTCTTTCACCAGGCTTTCCAGGCCCAGGAAGGGTCAGAAGCTTCACTTCTGGGCACAGAGCACTTGGGCTGTGGAGAATGCCTCTCCCCACACACACACACACACACACACACTGATAACCCTACTTCCTCTTATCATTCGCTGTGGCTCAGCTTTCAGCCCTATGGGGCTCACAGTGTTCCTGGGTCTCTGCAGGCTACTGCAAGGTGATGCGGGTGGCCGTGAGCCCGACCACCTTCTCGGATCTGCTGGTCAGGGCCCAGGAGTTCTGGGAGCAGACCCAGGCCCAGGTGTACCTGGAGGACACAGCCCCGCCTCCAAGCACTGTAAGACTTGGCCTGCTCCACAGAGAGCCAAGCCCCCCGGTGTGGACCTCGGCACAAACCTCCAGATGGGCTAGGGGGTCAAACACCACATAGGGTGGGGCAGGTCCTTTCCTGAATGTTTGGGCAGAGTCTGATCATTGAGTAGGGAGCACAGGTCCATATGGCCCCAGGGCTTGTCCCCACAGGTGGAACCCCCCCACAGTGCAAACAGAAGACACAAGAGGGGGCTAAGGGTGTCAGGCTGCCTTCCAGAGGGTGGGCTTGGGGAAACAGCAGCATGCAGGGGGCAGGGACCACTGTGGACCTGCACCGCACTCCCGCGTACATCCCACTCGGTCCCCTGTACACTTGGCGGGAGGGCAGGAGTTTGGTCCTTTCTGCCAACCTGGTTGGGGTCTGACCACAGATTATGACTTGGTTGGAACAGGATTCGGACTCTGCGCCCACCAAAGAGAAAGACTCCGGCCTGCGGAGGCTCAGCAGCCTCTTGGCACCCATGGAGGAGTACCTGAAGCCCATCTTTCCACTGCTCAGCTCCCCAGAAATCAGGTATGCACCTGCCCTTTGGTTTGTGCACCCACAATCTGGGTGTGGCATGGGACTAGCAAGTGCCAGCCCTAGTCTTGACTCCTGGATTTATTTGAGGGCAGAAAAGAGAAGGGGTGGGGTGAGGCAGAGCACAGCCTGTCCTGAAGTTGGGCTCTGCTTACAGTTGGAAGTCACCCAGGTTCCAGAAGTAAGCTGCAGCATCACTGACTGCAGGAATCAGCCCACTGCCCGCTTTGCATATCATGTGCTACTTTTATGCTTTGAAAACCTGAATACATAACTGACTTTCAGATTACAGATACCCACAGTTGGGGTTGACACTGCAAAGTCAAAAGGCAAAGAAAAGGAAAGGAAACCATCCATCCCCCCAGGTAAGTGGCCACAGGACTCACCCACAGGGCTGCTATCCCACATGGTGCCCACCCACCATACCCCCACCAGCTTCCGGCGTGGGGAGAGAAGGCGGGATCGGGAAAGCCGGGGGATCAGGAGCTAAGGGCAGTGTCCACATAAGCCCAGGAGCCCCTCACAAGATCCACCGGGTGGGAGGTTGTGAAAAGATCTGTAGCCTCCAAGCAGCCCAAAGATGAGGGCCCAGCAACTCTGCCCTTCCTGGGTCAATGTCAGTTCTCAGCACAGCAGTAAAGTAGCAGTGCTGTGTCCAGAGAGAGGGAAGGCTCTGATGGTGCTTCTAGAAAGATGGCTGTTACTGCTCTGAACTCACCCTGTCATAGGGGAGGCTGTCATAGGGGAGGCCAGCACCCCTCCTTTCCATCTGCTGAGTTTTGTATCCTGATCTTGCTTTTAGTTCAGGTGCTGTTATTTCTTACTCGCTTGGGATGAATGTTGGGATGTGAGCATAATATAGTAACTAGAAATGCGTCAGGATTTTCTTTTTCTCCACCTAGCACCTTTGATTTTACAAAGCACTCTTTTAAAGAACAATTTCATCTGTTAAATTTTTATTTACCTGCTTTTCTGTTTTCCACAATGAATCATTGAGCAGAGAACAAAGGGCATCATTAAGTATCCCCCACCAGAAAAGAGCCCTGATTTCCAAAAGTGTCAAGTGCCTTTTCTCTCCATTTAGCTGCCTACCAGCCGGAAGGCGGAGTATGCCAAGAACTGCCAATTACAAATCAATAAGACCTGAAGGTAGAAGGTTTTGAGAATTATATACTGTCAATAGTTCAATCTCCAGTGTGGGAAAAATGCGTAATGGTTTCAAGTAAACTTGTTTTAGTTCATAATTAAAGAAAGTGCAATTAAAGCATCTCAGTGGCCCACCACTTAGTACTAACTATATGACTGCAAAAAGAACAGGTTCTCACAAAGAAGCCAGAATCTGTGTCCTGGCAGTCACCTGGAGAAAAAACTGAGTCACAGCCCAATGCTGCCCTTCCGTCAAGGGTCCCCTGCAGGACCCGCTCTTAGGAAAGTCCTCAGGAAGTGTGTTCTTCATTCTTTGAAAGGCACTTCCTGCATAAAGGGGCCATGCCATGGCAGGTCCTGCCTCAAACTCGATTGTCCAAAGCAAAGTATCTTTGATATGTGGGCCAGGGCGAGACCTGGTGTCCTAGGATGGAAGCTTGACCTAACACCATCAGCTCCAGTGCCCAGCCCAGTGGTCCTTGCGTGACCTCAGGGGCTTCACCTCTCTGCAAGCTGGGCTGAGGTCAGGCTTCTCACAGCTGCACACTGGTGGATGACATGGTCAGCCCAGCAGTCCAGCTGCTGGCTTTGCCTGTCTTTGGGAGGTTATGTCCCCGCCCAGTTGAGCCACTATTGTTGCTATGTCCATAGTTCATCTCGACACTGAGGACAGTGTGATCCTGATTGTGGACAGACCCCTGCTGGAGCTGCCCCTGGAAGGTATCTCTGTGTTTCATGAGGGCGCCATCTCTTCCGTGTCACGAGAATTTTCTCTCCAGATGCTGTGGAATCGCCTCCATAAAGAAGAGCTGGGTAAGAACCACCTTCAGCTACATTAGTGTTTCATTTTAAAATGGAAATGTCTAAGTTACTTCACAGATAAAAGAATGTCTTTATGCCTTTTAACCCTTGTCAAGAAGAAACGAGTAAATGCTGCAGCATTTTGCTAGGCAGGTAGTGAGTCGAATATAGTTACAGATTATAAACCCCGGGGCCCTGTTCACAGACCGCGGGCCAGTTCTGAGGGGTTCACCCTGAGGTGAAAAACCTCAGCCTTTCTCTCACAGATGTCCCACAGTTGCTGGTGGCAGACAGTCAGGTTCATAATCAGTCATTTACCAAGCCAGAGAGAAAAAAGAGTGAGACCAGGGGTTCTTGAGTTAGGCCTTCAAGGTAGACAGCCAGAGTCAGAAACAGTCTTCCTCTGTTCTTGGGTGCTGCTGTGTAGATATGCTAACTTCCCCACCTGTGCTCTGGGGATATGTGTGGTTTTTGGTGTATCTGTTGCACTTCAGTAAGTGCCAAATTAAATTTAAAATAAATAGACTGGAATTTGGCTACTATGGAAGATGAAATTTTCACAAGAACCAAATTTGCCCTTCCAACTTAAACAACTAAAAGCCAGACAGAAAATACCAAAGGAAGCCACCAGGCATGCAGGACAACGCTCCATCCCTAAGAGAGAAAAGCAAATGGCGAGCTCTACAGATGAGCCGTCATACTTCCGGGAGCTTCCAGACCCAAGCATAAGGACAAGCAGGAGGAGGCCAGAGCTGCCTCCCTGGGGTGAGGAGACACAGCTGAGCGACTGGAAAGCGCGGTGAGTGCAGGTGGAAGGGCAGGAGACCCGGAGGGAACACCCACCCGCACAGAGAGCGCCGCAGGCACCTGCACAGGCCCCACAGAGCAGCTGAGGCCTGAGTGACGCCCGCCCAAAGGTGAGGAAGGTCAGGGAAGGTCAGGGAGGAAGTAAGCAACCATGAAAATGGTAAAAAAAAAGGAGGGCAAATAGTACGTAAGGGTTTTTTCTTTTTTCAAACACAACAGCCAGCAAATAGAATCAATTTAAAATCCCCATTAGGAAATGAATGGATTTTTTTTTAAAGGTAGTACATTTAAAAATGGCAAAAAATTGACCAAAAAATGCAGTGAATGCCTACCAAAAAAACTTTTTAAAATTCTACTATGGTAAAAGACATATTGTAATTAATCTGCCTCAAAATTCTCCCCCTCACTTCTAACACGTTTATCCATCATTTTTGCCACTTTCTGAAAAAATTCTGAAAGCCCTTTCTCATGGGTGTCTTCGGTTGTACTTTCATGGCTACCCCAATATCCTGACCCATTCCAAATTTATGTTCCATGGTCATTTTGGCTTTGAGGAAAAGCCAAAAGTCATTTGGTATCAGATGGACAAAGTAGGTGAGGAATACCATAATGTTTTTATTTGACAGAAATTACCGTAAGTGTTTAATCAATGGAGTGATCAAAAAATACAATGGATGTTTAAAAGTGATTGCACTAGAACAAACGTTGCCACTAATTCCTCTCAGAATACTCTCCCTTGCTTCCAACACACTTATTCCATTGTTCTAGGCAATGTGTCTCTTACTATAAAGTTTTTTAAAGTGTAAATATTCACTGGTTTTTATCACCCCTTATACCATTCAGTCATGAGAGAAAGAAAGACAGAGAGAGAGAGAGAGAGAGAGAGAGAGAAATTGGGCTAAGGTTGTAGCTCAGTTAGTTCAATTCCTAATACTGATACTTTTTGTTAAAAAATAAATTTATAAAATAAATTGCCACTTGAGACCACATGGATGAATCTGCAGGACATTATGGTGAAAGAAATAAGCAGGTACAGATAGATACCACATATCTCACTCATATGTGGAATCTTAAAACTTCATCTCAAAAGTCAAGTCTACAGGGTGGCTACAGAGCTGGGAGCTGGTGGGAGGGTGGAGAAAACTTGATCGGGAGATTCAGATTTTCAGGTAGGGGCAACAAGTGGCGGACGTGTTTACTGTGGTTAATGATAGGTAATGCATTTCTGAACGCTGCTGAGAGCTGGTTTGAAGTGTTTTCACCACAAAGCAGCCATGAGTGTGTGAGGCACACGTATGTTGGCTGGCTCCGTGAGCTGTTCCACAGCACACATGTGGTTCAGACCAGCCCCGTGTACACAGCAATTATGTGCTGTTTGTGTTCATCCATTTAAAAAAAGATGAATTGATAAACTTAAAATTCTAACATCAAATGGATAAATAAAAAGGCCAACTATATCAAGTATTGGCAAAAACATGGACCGAATCTATCAAGACCAAAGCTCACCTACACTGGTGGTAGGAATGCCAATAGCAGAACCACTGTGGAAAAGTTTGCAAGTTTCTTAGAAAGTTAAACTTAGGCCCACAGTGGGACCCAGTCTTGCCTTTCCTAGTGTTTACCCAAGAGACAAGGAAGCCCGTGTCCACACAAAAGCCCTTTGCAGATGCTCACAGAGGCTTTTTAAATAACAGCCCAAGCCAGGTGTGATGGCGCACGTCTGTAATCCCAGCACTCAGGAGACTGAGGCAGCAGGCTGGCCACAAGCTGAAGGCCAGCCTGGGCTACATAATGAGCTCAGGGGCACCTTGAACTATATACAGTGACAACAGAGCCAAAAACAAAAACCACATGGTCATCGCAATAGATGCAGAAAAAGCTTTCGATAAAATTGAACACATGTCCATGATAAAAACCCTTCAGAGCCAGGGATTTAGCACAGAGGCTCAAGTGCTTGCCTGGTAAGCGTGAGGTTGTGAGTTCAATCCCTGGTACCAAAAACGAGAAAACCTTCAGAAACTCGGAATACACGGTGTCTACCTCAACCTTATAAAGGCCATCTATGGCAAACCTACAGCCAATATTATACTAAATGGGCAAAAACTGAAAGCTTTCACTTTAAAATCAGGAACAAGACAAGGGTGTCCACTATCACCACTCCTATTCAATATAGTTCTAGAAACACTAGCCAGGGCAACCAGACAGAAAGAAATAAAAGGAATAAAGATAGGAAAGGAAGAAGTTAAATTATCACTACTTGCAGATGACATGATACTCTATATAGAAGACCCAAAAAAAAAAAACTCCATTAAAAGACTACTTGAGGTAATAAACAAATTCAGCAGAGTAGCTTACTACAAAGTCAATGCTCAAAAATCAATAGCATTTCTGTACGCAAACAAGAAACTCACCAAGAGAGAAATAATGGAAATATCGCCCTTCACAACAGCATCTAAAAAAATAAAATACTTAGGAATCAACCTAGCTAAGAATGTAAAAGACCTATATGCTGAAAATTATACTACGCTAAAAAAGGAGATTGAAGAGGATATTAGAAAATGGAAGGATATTCCTTGCTCTTGGCTAGGAAGAACTAACATTGTGAAAATGGCCATACTCCCAAAACTGTTATACAGATTTAACGCTATCCCAATCAAAATACCATTGACATACCTCACAGATCTAGAGAAAACACTCCTAAAGTTCATTTGGAAACAGAAGAAACCTAGAATAGCACAGGCAATTCTGGGCAATAAAGGCAAGGCAGGAGGCATCTCAATTCCTGACTTGAAACTGTACTACAAAGCCACAGTGATAAAATCAGCATGGTACTGGCAAGGAAATAGACCTGAGGATCAATGGAACAGATTAGAAGATGCAAGTATACGTAAAAAGACACTCAGCCACCTGATATTTGACAAAGGGGCAAAACATGTTCACTGGAAGAAAGATAGCCTCTTTAATAAATGGTGTTAGAAAAATTGGCTCTCCACATGCAGAAGACTGAAACTAGATCCATGCCTATCACCATGCACAAAACTAAAGTCTCACTGGATCAAAGATCTAAACATTCAAACAGAAACACTAAATCTACTAGAAGATAAGGTATGTAGAAGTCTTGGAGACATAGGGGTAGGCAAAGAATTCATGAACAAAATGTAAACTGCACAGGAAACACTTCAGAGAATCAACAACTAGGATCTCATATTATTGAAAAGTTTCTGCACTTCAAAAGAAATCACCAACAGAGTGAAAAGAAAACCCACAGAATGGGAAAGAATTTTAGCCCGCAACCCCTCAGACAAAGGACTTATATCAAGAACATATA
>PVJX010043553.1:0-13613 GCA_004027295.1 Dolichotis patagonum
TGGCATCTTTCTATCCATAAGGATAATGCTCCCTTATGTCTCTGCATTTATTCTATTTATCCTGGCATTTGGCAAATATAAGTAAAAAACTATCGAACCATGTGTGAACTCTTAAAACTTCCATTCAGCTGTGACATGTGAGTCTACTTTTGCATTATATTGAACATTAGTTGTGTTCCAAAGCCCTGGTAAGTAAAGTGGGAGTTACTCTCTTCTTACAGCAGAGGAAAATCTCTGAAGAAATGCTTTCTATGCATGCTGGTAATTTATATTAAAAATGCAGCCAAAATCATGGTTTTCGCTAGATAATAATTATGGTGTTAGTAGTAAGCAAATAAAATTATTCATGCTGGTAGCTACTTAAATTCTCATTTGATTAATCAAATCACATTCATATTACTAATACCAAAGATATTGCCTTATATTTATTTCACTTAATTGCTCCTGCCAAATTTTTTTCCTTCTCTATATTTGGTATATAGTAGTAAGATATTGCTTTCAAAGTCTCAAAGGTCTACCTACAATTTTACAATGGTCTCTTGTTCTCTTTTTGGAGGGGTTACATGTTTGTAGTAATAATGATTGCATTTGTTGTGGGGAGTCAGTACATGTACATAACAGGTATAATTTTTTTAAAATCCACTTATCCCTCTAACTCCTCATCCCCTTCCCTTCTGCAAAAGTTCTCTGTCCTTGTCCACTATTATACAACTTTTATTTTGCTCTAATTTATTTCTACATTGCTTTTTCTTATAAGAGAAATTATGCTCATTTAGGCTTGTGCGTCTGACTTATTTTACTTAGATTTCTAATATTAATATACATGCTTTTTCTTACAAATGAATCAAATTTGTCTTCTTTATAGCAGCAGAGTGCTACTCCATTGTACATGACTGCCACCTCTGGTTAGTTTTAGCCAGACGTTTACTTTGTGTGAGCATTGCTGTCCTTGCTTGTTTTCATGGTCCTGTTGCATGGAATACTGCATTCCACCTTTGGGTTTTAATGTATGGATTTCTTTTTGAATTAGATTAGTTTCTTGAATGCAACAGATTCTTGGAGACTGTTTTTTGATCTAATTTATCAATCTGTGTCTTTTAATTGGAAGATTGATCCTTTTACATTAAGCATTAATACTGAAAGGTTCTGATTTATTACTCTCATTGTGTTCTTTTTCTGTTGATGATTCTTTTATCATTGTTTTTGTTTTTTGTTTGTTTGTTTAAAATACTGACCTTTCTTGATGGATTCATTTTATTTGATTTTTTGGGGGGTAAGGCTTTGCTGTCTTTATTGCCTCTGTCTAAAATATTCTTAAGCAATTTTGGAGTGTTGATTTGGTGTTAATATCTCTCTTAAGGTGTTATTTGTAATGAAAAGTCCTACTTCTCCATCAATCTTGAAAGATAATTTTGCAGTATATATATCAGTCTGGGTTTGTGTTTGCTTTTAGGACCTGACATATTTCACTCTAAATTTTTCTGACCTGTAAAGTTTCTGTTGAAAAGTTTGATGTAATTCTGATGACTCTACACAACTTCTCACTGAAAACTTTTAAGATTGTTTTTTTTTGGAAATCTGGGATTTTCTGATGCATTAGGGAGCTTATTTTTTCTTTATAGTTGATGTTCTGTAAGCCCTGCCTACCTCTGTGTTGAAGTATTTCTTCATATTTAGAAAATTTATTATGATTTTTATAAATAGATTTTGCATTTCTTGTGTGCTTTCATCTAATTTTTCTTCAAATCTAATTATTCTGTTTTCTTAACATAATCTAATAGATTTTGAATGAATTTTTCTTGTTTTCTTATAATTTTTAAGGCTAGTCTGAGTAATTTGTTATGATTTTCTATTTTTTCCTCTGTTTTAGAAACCCTGTCTTCACATAGGTCATTTCTGCAATTTATGAATTCTTGAAAATTGTGTCCATAAATTTGGTATGACACATTTTCCTGGAATATATATCTTTAGTGAATTTGTTGTTCAAGTTTTCAAATATTTTGGTCAGCTCTTTTAATTTGCCTTCTCCTGTATTTATATTCAACACTGACATGTTACTTCCATCATCTTTAGGGTCATCCCTTTTGAACTCTCAAATTTCTTTAGTTCTTTAATTATTTTGTACAGCTCTTCTACTTGATGTTTGCTTTCTTCTCCAGTGGTGCTCCTTTGATCTAATTGTAGAGAAGTCTGCAGTATTTGCCATCCAAATAGGCCAAATAATTGGATCCACAGGAGTCTCAGTGCAGGGGCATTCCTGTAGCTCAAAAACCAGTATATAATTTAGGCAAGTGCTTTAGGCTTTAGGTAGGCAATTGTCTCCACTATAGGTGGAAATTGTGTGGCTAATCAAAACCAGACAGGGACACCAGTGAAGAGGAAGTGGTTTGGAATATCTGGGTTATTGCTATAACTACTGAGCAAACATTTTTATTCTTATTTCTAAGTTTATTTTGGCAACTGTAGTTATCATAAGCTTGATAATTTGTTGGATTTGGGCTAATCTAGTTGGTTTTCATTGTTGTTTCTAGTCTCTCTTTTTTCTTTTTCTTTCTATTCATTTTTAAATTTTTCTTACCCTTCTTTTGTTTCTTCTTCATCTCTATTGGATGATTATAGTACTCTAGTTTCAAGCAGTTTCTTTTAATCTGCTTCCTCTTTTATATCTTTCCTCCTATTCCTCAATTCTCTTCCCACTTTTCTCTGCATCCTTCTGTAACTCCCACTATCTTACATTCTTGGTTTCTTCCCTCTTCTCCATCTGTCTAATGACACAAGCATAACTGAAAACTGTACAAGTGCATAAGAGAATAATTATTAATCATGTTATCAATTGAACAATATCACTTAAGGGCATGTCAGTAGAATCCTCAACAAAACTGAATATAAGGAAACTAAACAAAATTACTGTCAAATATATTAACAGGCACCAGAAATCTCACTGTCTCCTTCATTTGCTAAATACATTGTCAATTATTTGTATACATCCTGTTGACTATATGAATATGCTCCCAAGCCCCATCCACACCAGGTTTTTACTCCAGGTAAAATAACTAGCAGTTTCCAACATACTCTGTTTTCTTTTTTCCTTTTGACATATCACTTATTTTTTCTTTTTCTCCTGACATCCCCCCTCCTTTTTTTTTTTTTGCTCTTCTTCTTGTTGTTCACACCTCTTACACATTTCAGTCTATAAGGGGTATAGACAAAAGTGTGAACTATGGAAACAAGGTTTAATATTTAAGATTGATATGTGCTTGGATTTTTTTGACATTTGTTTTAGTTAATACAAATTGTCTTTTTACAGCATAGTCACAGGGTCCACCTTAATTAAATAGAAAAGCTTGTGGGAATGAATAAAATCCCTAGATAAAGTCAATCATCCCTGGAAAACTGATTTTAACTAAAGAAATTTGCAAGTCAACAACGATCTCTCTTTACTGAAACTCAAGCCTCATTACAAAAGAAAAAGAAAGAAAGAAAGACAGAAATACAGAAATACAGAAAGAAACATGAAAAAACAAGTCAAACAAAAGATCTCCAAAACTTCCAACTGTCTCTTGTTGTCTTTTATACAATTTTAAGCACTTTAGAATGATATTCTTTCTCTTTTGACAACTCTAATTGAATATTTTGCTTTCTTGAAAATAAGTTGCCATGTTTTTTCTTAAATTTTTAGTTTACGTTGGATGACAGGTCAGTGACAATTCTCTTGCAAGTACACTTTCTGGATTTATTTGGCATACTGGTATTTTTTGTTTAAGAAAGTTCAATTACTCATGGTCTCTGACTAGTTACACACCAGATTTATTTGATTGTATTCTTCACCAATTGCTTTATTTATGAGTATTCAATATCTTGAAATTTTGAAACTGAACTTGAAATTTTTTGAAACAGAGATAAATATTTTGAATTTCATTCTGTACTGTTTCCAGCACAGGGTTAGATAAATAATCATGTTTTTAAAAATGGGTTCACTTGACATTTTGGCTGCCTTTTGAAATGATGATTTTTCCAATTTCCATTTCCAGTCTTTCATGTCCTGGAGAAAATAAACATTGTAAATTCCCTTATGCTAGCTTCCCTTTGTGAACTCACTGATATCTTCTTTTTTGTTTAATAACTCCCACTGCAAGATTATTCTTGGTCAATTCCCAAGTCCCTGCAACAACCATTTTATCTACTTCTGCTGAAAGACTAATAATTCAGCTAGGTCACTTAAGTTTAAAATTACTTCTTCAGGTTTCCAAAAGAAGACTACTTACACTGAATAACCTAAAGACCTGAGTCTCCTCTAGACTTGGTTGGTAAAGGTGTTTTATAACTGATTTCCATTGAAATTCTTTAAGTGCTTGCCCTTTCCTCTTCCACTGTCTAGTCCTTATGCTATGGAGCTGAGTTTAATAAAACAGTGTTACATATATTGACAGATACTAGAGAAGGATTCAAGGGAGCAGGATGAATTAGATTAATTTTCTCTTTGAGATTATATGTATGTGTGTGTGTGTGCGTGCGTGTGTGTAATATATGTTTTTTTCTTTAGGAAAAGGGGTTCAACTTTAATTTGTAAAATTATTAATATTGGTAGGAGACTCATTTTAATGCAAAGAAAATTGTCACCAATAAGAGTTAAATAAATGTTTTTCTTTGGCTGTAAAACTGTATTTTAGTAATCTTAATCAAGCTTCCATACTCATTTGAAAAACTAATTTTGTGCTTGTTTCTGCTGGGTTTCAGCTGGGAAACTTTTTATCTGTAACTGCATTAACAGTTTTTCTGTGGTAACATGCAACTTTTCTACAACTGTTGTTTGAGGGCGCATTGTAAGGTTTCTTAATGGCCTTTACATGTGAGGTAACTGTTATATTCCTTTACATCTAGGTTGGCTTTGTAGATGAATTCTTTTTTATTTTTTCTTGAGACTGGATCTCACTATGCAGCTATACAGTTCAGGCTGGCTCAAGCTTGCAACAATCCTCCTGCCTCAACCTTGTGAGTCTGGGATTATAGGCATGCACCACCATTCCCAGCTGGATTAATGCTAAATAACTGAACATGTGTGTACACATGTTTGTGTTTCACATTTTGTCATCATAAAATAAGTGCTCACTAAATATTAACTCATCCTTAGGATTCTATAGAAGAATAGAAAGATAAATGTCTACGTAGGTCTGTTCACAATATTATTCTCATTTGAATGCCAATGAGTATCAGAAAGTTATTATTTTCTTTTTTTAAAATTTTATTTAAAGAGAAAAAAAAAACAGAATAAAGGATAGCAACAATACAGAATTCCAAGGAAAAAAGGAAAAGAACAACAACAAAACCTAAGAGATTATTACTTGACAAATTACATACTGACTTCTTGAAAATAGTTGTTCAAATTACAAAGTTAAAACATGTAAAGTAGACATTCAAACAGTGAGACTGTTAACAGTTCTGCTCCACAATCTGACAAAAACAGCAAAATGGTCATCCATCTTACCCCCTCAAATATACATGCAATTATATCAAAAGGGTAAAATTAAACACAACAAAACAGAACAAAGCAGATCACAAGAAAGCAATGTAAGAGACATAAGTTTCAAAAAAGTTATTATTTTCAATAAACATGATTTAAGGGATATGCTGCTACCTCTCTATGATTCTATACATTCCTTTCAAACCAATATAAGAAATGAGAAGGATAAAAAGAAGAGTAAGGATAAATGTTCAAGAAGAAACCAAGTACATGAAAGTATATTCTTAGAAATAGAGCTTATGTTTCAATAAAGCATATTTTAACTTAATTTTTCTTTTTCATTCAGGCTTTTACCTAGGAATGATGACAGTGGATATAGACAATGTGTCTGTTGTGGCTGAATTTGTTTTGCTGGGGCTCTGCAAATCCTGGGAACTACAGATGTTTTTCTTTGTGGTTTTTTCATTGTTTTATGTGGCAACAATGGTGGGTAATAGCCTCATAATCATCACAGTGATAGCTGATTCTCACCTCCACTCTCCTATGTACTTCCTGCTTTCCAATCTCTCCATTATTGATATGTCCCTTGCTTCCTTTGCTACTCCCAAAATGATTACAGACTACCTAGCTGGTCACAAAACCATCTCTTTCAATGGCTGTATCATTCAGATATTCTTGCTACATCTCTTCACTGGTACTGAGATTATTTTGCTAATGGCTATGTCCTTTGATAGATATATTGCAATTTGTAAGCCCCTTCGCTACACTTCAGTTATTAGTCCCCAGGTGTGTGTTGTCCTTGTGGTGGCTTCCTGGGTTGTGGGAATCATGCATTCAATGAGCCAGGTCATATTTGCTCTCACACTGCCATTCTGTGGTCCAAATAAAATAGATAGCTTTTTCTGTGACCTTCCTGTGGTGTTCCAGCTGGCTTGTGTGGATACTTATGTTCTGGGACTCTTCATGATCTCGACAAATGGTATAATTGCATTATCGTGCTTTATTCTCTTATTTAACTCATATGTTATTGTCCTTGTTACAATCAAGCATCATTCATCTGGAGGATCATCTAAAGCATTTTCTACATGTACAGCTCATTTTCTTGTTGTCTTTATGTTCTTTGGGCCATGCATCTTCATCTATACGTGGCCACAAAACAGCTTTCTAATAGAAAAGATTCTGTCTGTGTTTTATACTATCTTTACTCCTATTCTGAATCCAATAATTTACACTTTGAGGAATCAAGAAGTAAAGACAGCCATGAAGAAACTGAAGAATAAGTTTCTAAGTTCCAACAAGGCAAGTCCTCTTCATTATATTTCATTACCTAGACAGTAATTATCATAGTTTTTGTGACACTTGACATTGGTCTCAATACTGTGCTCAGCTCCTATTTCTGAGCTTCTTATCAAATTGTAACTGCCAAAAATTTGTAGGTGTACACTATCAGTTATGTTTTAAACATTTATTCATATTTTAAATATGCATTAGAAATTATGGAAAAGCAAATTGATTGAAATAATTTCATCCAGAATCAAAGACTATCTATAAAATATTGGGAACAATTATTCAGTTAGGGCATTCAATATTAATGATCAACTCATTGGAAAAAAGAAAAAAAAATGAAAAGGCCAGTTTCAGATTAAAGAGACCCTATAAGATAATGATAATTATATACAGTTAGCAACTGAGTTACTGAGACTGTTTCCCCTAAAGCTTGATAAGTTATCATGAGTTCTATACTTCTTAAGAATCACAGACTACTGTAGGAAATTAATTTCTGCCTACAAGGGTAATGATTTTGTACACACATCCCTAAGCCACTTCTACTTAACATTTAAAACAGTTTGCCAATTTCTTTTTTAAATAAAACCCTAGATATTTCATTGTGAATGATGAAGAGAAACAGAATGGTTACAGAGAGAATGGTGTCCAATCACTTTTAGCTAGTAAGCAAAGGAAAACTTCTACCACATCGCCTTTGAATGCAGAATGTATTCAGAAGTCAAACAATTCTGTAAACCAAAACATACTATGAATTGATTTACAAAGCAGAGCACTCTTTCATATGAGTATCAGAATTAAATTAAGAAACAAAATTTAAGATAATAATTGAAATTATGGTATATGTGCTTTTAAATTTTAGTGTTGTATTGCTTTACATTTTTGGTTAAAGAAGTTTTTTGGCGTCTGAATAAAACTAAATTTGTGTTTAGTAACAGATTGTCAATGTTATATTTTTGCATATAAATAGATTTGGTTACTCTTTTGAATATTAACTTTCAGATACACAGAGTATCACTACCACCCGGAGACGGTTCTTCAGATTGGAAGTATTAAAAGCCATAAAGCTGCTGTAATTCTTCTGGTTACTTTGCAAAGCAAAGTATCTTTATAAAATGATTACAAACACTAAAACATCACTAAGTGACATTCATAAAATGTTGTTAAATATGTTATTCATTTTGTATCTACAAAAGGAAAGATAAGTTTCAACCATAGTATTTAATAAATGTCGAGATGTTGCTCTTTACTGCAATGATTGAGTAAATAAGGAAAGCCAATAATTATATCAAATAAATATCACATATGAGAAATAAATTAAGAAAACAAAAGTCTTAACTAATGTTTAGCTCACATTATAAAATAAATATTATCAGTATGTGGTTTTCATTAATGTGTTAAACAGTTAAAGAAATGAATTAAGTTTAAAACATAGGATATTATATTTAAAGCACAGGCAGTTTTGAAATTATTGAATAATGTGGTCAGGCATTTAGCTCTGTGGCATAAACGCCTGCCTGGCAAGAGGTAGGCTGTGAGTTTGATCTCGGTACAAAAAAAAATTTCTTGAAATTGTTGAATAAAGTTGTTCAAGGTATTCACAGAAGGATAAAGCATATTCAAGCAAACAAAATAACACCACAGTTTCATTTGAAACAGTGATACAAATGAAAATGTTTAGGTAGTATTTCTGAACTTTCTCTTGACTGAGGATAAAGGTAAAAAATATTCTTAGATTCAAGTACCTAATTTATGTTATATCCTTTAGCTGGTGTTTTAGTAATACTCTAAATAATTATTTCATGAAATATCTTCATTCATTTAGGAACTACTTTCAAAAATGAAGTTTTTTTTTTTTTGCAATATAAAACTGTGATATCTTTTGAAAGGCATTCCATCAAGTATCGGTGCTTATTTGGAGAATTCTAAAGAATATTTGCTAAAAATGCTCAAAGTTGTACCTGAGCAGCATACAACTCCACAAGGCAAGTCAATAATGAAACCGAGTCTACTAACGTATGGAGAACTCCCCTATCCAAAGAGAACTACCTACCGTCTCCTGCGGGATCAGCATGAGCACTCCACATTCAAGATGAGAACATTTTGTGCATATTATACAAGCTTAACAATCTTAAATATGAACTATGGTGGGTGGTTTTATCACTATGTCTCCTTGACAAGTAGTTGACTATCCTTTACTCAAGGTGAACAGTGTGACGTGGCCTTACACAGCTGAACTTGTGCCATTTATCATGAGAGTATCCAACGGCAGAAATGATATTTTCCACAGCATGCCAGAAATCAGCCACCATAAATACACTAGGCCAGAGGGAGTAGTAAATGGTCTGCACTATTTCTATTCACACAAGTAAGGGAATGTAGAGACATGGAGGATATACAAGAATAGTATGTTAAGAAGCAATTTCATCCTCTTTACTCATTTGGGGAGCAATAACACTTGAAAATACTAAACAAATGAGTCTTTTTAAGTTATACAAGGCCAATTTTAAAATACCTTGTAAAATTAAGTAGAATTATTGAATTTTGGGTAAAACCTTTTAAATCGGAAATGAAAGATAAAATATAAATGGAAATAGGAAGGTAAACTAGATATATACACAGACAAGAATTGTAAATTATGTTTATTTCTAAAAATATTTGAGACTTTTAAAATATTATACAATTTGATAATAGTGGACTTACCAATAAGCTAATAAAACTTAAATTTTGCATGGTTTTCCTCTAAGGCCCTGGAATAAGCCTAACAATCTTTTATTAATAATTTTGACTATTTTCTTGAAGAAGTTCCCTAAGGTGTGTAAGTTTTAGTCTCTGCAGAGCCTGGGTCCACCCTGAGGTAATAAAATTCATAGACTCTGGTATCTTCATGAGTGCTTAATGACGTTTTTGCTATTACTATTATATAAACCTGAGCAGGTTATATAAAATCTCTAAGTCTTAGTCCCTACATCTGTGAAAGGATACTATGGTGCCAACATCATACATCTGCTTTAGGAGCAAAGGAAGTAAATCATATAAACATACAGTCGTGTTCAGTGAGTGTTAGTTTATATTGTTCTGGGTGGTGAACTCCAGACATCTTTATTTAAGGAACATGATATTGTCTTGAACAACAGTGGGCTTATTTAATTCAAAAGGTGAAATTTTTTGTATAAGTTGTTAATATTTTTGCCTGTATATGGATGAGTAAAATTCATGTGTACCTGTACTAATTCTGGAAAATTAAAAGTGACATATTAGAAAATTGCTTTGGTTTTTAAATTAGCTCTAGCTTCTGAAGACTGTCTTGATAAGTTCTTTTCATAGCTTTAATACTTATGTATATATATATGTATATATACAGATACACACACTCAGGTATATGTTATAAGGCAAAGTAATTTATTCTCACTTTGTATCTTTTTATTTTAATATGGAAGTCTCCTATCACCATTTCTTTTATTTTCATACCGTTTATCTTTTGGAAAAATCAAAAGTATTTTCTTTATAGGATCTCATACAATCTGAGATATACTGATTCTATGGTTAAAGTATTGTTCAATAGATACCTTCAACTTCTGCATTTTCTGTAATTGAAAATACAAGTACTTGATCAAAATCAGAAATCTTTTATAAGACAAAATATAGGCAATGTTATACTGTTTTGTCTGAAAAACTTTGATATCATCTCTTTTTTAAAATCATAGTGGCTACCATTTACAATTGATGTTTTAGTTATTTTTGTTGTTCAAAGTCTTCTTGAGAACCATATTCTCCAAATTAGGCAGATGGATAAGTTTCTTTAGTTCTTCAAACTTAAATATCAGTTTGCTACCAGTTCCTTGACTATCATTTTATTTCCTTGAGTATCTTAAATTTAAATTATTTGCTAGCATTTATATTTTTATGTATGCTAGCACATTACAACCTAAAAAATTTAGAATTCTGCTTTAATTTTTGAAGGAATTCATTACTATCTTCTCCTGGTGTTATTCTTTAAATATGGATTCTTTCCCCAAAACTTGGGTATTGAGGGTATGATCACCAAGGCAGCGTATTACAGAGGTGGGACCTAGAGAGGTAACTGAATCGTGAGATACTAACTGATGGATTAAAACCTCGAAACTTGGAGTCAAATAATCTGTTCCTTCTTTAATTGGTTTTCTCAGGTATTTGGTCACAGCAATGGAAGTAGAACTGATACTCATATAAGTGGTTTCTCTAAAGTAACTAAATAGGATTTCAACACATCCCACAGATTTTTGAAAACTTTACATTTTCTGAAAGTCCCTTAAAATACTTAAATTCACTTAAATTTTCCTTTAAGAGTGACATATAATTGAACTTTGTTGTATCAATTTAACTTTTCTGACTTTTTAAAAGAAGGATACAGATCTTGCAGCTACATTGCTTTTTTATCAAATGAATTAGAATTTTTATTTGCATTCATTTTGCATTTGTTCTCTTCATCTCTCTTTTCACAAAGGATTCACACATGCAGCAAAGAATTAGCAACTTAGTGAGATCTTGTCTCCAAACAAAAATGGAAGACCATTGAGAGACAGGGAGAGAGAGAGAGAGAGAGAGAGAGAGAGAGAGAGAGAGAGAGAGAGAGAGAATCTATACTGAGAGAACAAGAATGCCACTATGGCATTAAGGACTGACCTGGTGAGAACTGGATACTGCGCCTCTGTGGCAAGGAAGAGGATGGAGCTCTAGGGCTCCTGGGAGGAGAACAAAAAGAGGGAAGATGTGAGGAAAGAAATGCAAAGAAGGAAGGAAGGAAAGAAAGAAAGGGGGGAAGGAAAGAAAGGAGGGAGGGAAAGGGAGGTCCCCGTTTTGGCTCCGTGGTCCTTCTCTAAGGGGGCTGGAGGGGGTGAGAGGTCTCACCTTCCCCTGGAGGCCCTGCCCAGCCCTTCAGCAGCTCCCCTGGATGGGTGTGCTGCTACTAACCCTGAGGAGGCCACAGATGTAGAAGACTGTTGTCCATAGTGTTAATGCTGCTCCTTTCCTAGGAGACCAGGCAACTGTCCACATAAATATACAGCCCAGGGGACTGTGCAGATTCCTCAGTATTTGAAAAGATGAAGCAGTAAGAGATGACTGGTGAGAAGGAAATGGCACAGAAACCTGAGGAAGATCATTCTCCTAATGGTCCAGAACCGTTGAGGAAAAAAACGTACAACTTTAAAGCTGAAAATCTTGTCAATGTTATATTCAGACTGATCATCTCTGCTATAAATATTATAGAACACGAGAAGCTGTGACTGCTCAGATACCCATCATGCTAATGTAACTGATGCACTTAAGGCATGGAGGCTCAACCACCTCAACAGTAAAGACATCACTTGCCAATGTACATACCTTGTAATATGCAGATATGTATTTCTTGCATGTGCTGTATTTCTTTGTGCAATGGTAAACAGAATTTGCAATGTAGATATTTCTTTGTATTATAAAATATATTTAAAATATATAATATATAATATATAATATATAATATATAATATATAATATATAATATATAATATATAATATATAAAATATATAATATATAATAAATAATATATATAAATTAATATATAAAATACCTGTTTAATTGACATAGGATAACAGAGAATGGTGGTATTCATTGGGCCAGGATTTTATATTGCTTTATACAGGCAGTTTTCAAATGAGAATCAATGTACCTTCTTCTAACCACAGAGTTGTTTTTGACTTATTCAAATCCAATGGCTGCTAAGAGCAGGTGGAGCCCCGCTGAACAATGGGATCACATGCCATGCAGACTGGGAGCAGTAGCATTCCTCTTCTGAGGTATTTTTCCTATTAGAAAAGTTGTAGAGAGGCATCTGACATTTTTTCCCCTTAAACATTTTAACAATAACAGTGAAACAGCACAATGGCCCATTCCAAGTTTGTTTTTTAAATGGATATAAATACTTGACATTTTTAAAGGAAAAGAAAACAAAATACTAACAGTCGTCACTATGCAGGAGATGGAAGTGGGCATTACAGAACAATTTAAGCTGGTGACATACTTATTACTTTTGTTTTCAACTACATTACTTAAATTAGAAATCAATGACTATGATTTTCCTTGCTTCTTATAGGAGGCAAATTTAGGGGAAAATGAAATGATTTCTGTGCTTTGGATTTTTCTTTTCTGTTTTCCTTAAGAGTTTCTTAAGGTTTATACAATCATTTTCAAGTGTGATACAACACACCAAGGCCAAAAATGATTCAAAAAATAATACTAATGGGATTTCCTTCTTGTAAACTTGTGCAGTGTGTGGTTATGGTTCCAAAATACGGCTTTTTGAACATGATTTAGAGACAAATTTTGTACAAGAATCCCTATCTAGAGTATCAATAATTCTAAACCAACAGAAATGTGTGAATTTGTTTTTAAATCATTTAAATGCCTTTGTTTTTGGACTGTGCAAAAGTTGAAAGTGGGTTTGCCTCCCTAAAATGGTGGCTAATGTGCAGGGGTTCTTAGTAACTTCTTGAGTGTGGTAAATATTTTGCTTGTAATGTTACACTGTGGTAGGGTTTTGGCAAGTGTGCACTGCCTTATTTTATTGTAAGCCTGAGTTAAATATTTTCTGAAAAGAGCTACATGCACTCTTTCTACTGCAAATCAAGATGTAGTAAAAATGAAAAGATGAGACAAATGAGGTCTAATACTGCTGTCACTTTTATTGTTCACTGTGCTTTATATAGTATCTTTTGTTATTTGCTTTGGAAATTTTTACTAAAAATGTAAAAATTTTTGTTCAAAGATGTAAGGTTTTTTTAAAATTTGAAATTGATTAGACTTGAAATAAAAAAAAAGGATTGACCAAATTGCATATTGCTATCTTAG
>PVJX010043554.1:0-13616 GCA_004027295.1 Dolichotis patagonum
TGCCTCAGTGGCCCACACAGCATGGGTTTCTGGACAGCACCAGAAGAAGAGAGGAATTCCTCACCTACTAGAATAAAATTTCCAATTTCTCTGCCCTCTGTTCAAATTTTTCCAGACCAGTGGTATCTGGAAAATCCTGCCTGATCTTAACACGTTTCTTGAAAGAACTGCACCTTTACCTGCACCTTTACACTCACATCCAACCAAACCCCTCCCAGCCATGCTAGCAGCCAACAGATAGGGCCTGGTCCTCTTGAATCCCAGGAGGTGCTGCTCTTGGGCTTTGGGGTGTCTACCACTGGGAGGCCAGGCTCTGCTGCAGGGACTTCGGAACACCCCCCAGTGGAGAGCCCCCAAGTGACCGAGGGTTCCATGCACAGAAGATCTGCAGCTCAGCCAGGCAAGCACAGCAAACCCCCCCCGCCCCGCCCCAGGAATCTTCATGTTTCTAAGGAAGCCCGTGGTGGCAGTCTGGGGGTCACTCACACACACACACTCTCGCTGCCCGGCTGCACCACCCAGCTACAGATTCAAATTCACTCACACGTGGGAAGATGGAAAAGAAAAAAAGGCCACAGAGGTAGAAGCCATTAGGACTTAATCTGCTTTCGTTAGGAAGGGAAGGAGTACTCAGCTCAATCACACAGATGGAAGATTTACATTTACAGTGAAGAACCCCACACCCCAGCCACACCAGTGGGTTCCTTTCCAGGGTGGATTTGACCAAAAAAAAGTGCAAAGATTTCATTGCATGAAGCAATCTCAATGCTACCAGTGGTGGAGCCCTGCTGATTAAATGGGCCAGATTGTTCCTGAGACAATTTATTCCCTGACACTTTAAAAAAATAAATTTTGGACAGGTGTGGTAGCAGCAGACACCAGTCATCTTACCACTCAGGAGGCTGAGGTAGGAGGGTCACTGCAATTTTGAAGTCAGCCTGGGCTGACTGGAGACAGGAGAAACCCTGTCTCAAAAATAATAAAACTCGGGCCGGGGATTTAGCTCAGTGGCTTAGGCGCCTGCCTGGCAAGTGTGAGGTCGTGAGTTCGATCCCCGGTACCAAATAATAATAATAATAATAATAATAATAATAATAATAATAATAAAAAAAACTCTAGAACAAAAAGGCATAATGACCCGCAATAGGGCCTGAAACAAATTTGTTAGACAAGTCATCTATGATAAGTTGTGGAAAGGAAAGGCCAGAGATGCCCCTGGGGTGGAAACAAAGTTTGAGCTAGACACCCTGCCCCAGAGGAAGGGACCCAGGAACTCTACTCTTGGTCAGGTCATCCTAGATTCCTGGGTTCACCCGAGCTGCTACTGCTTTTCAGGGACTCCTGCGAAAGTAACCTGTGACACACAGGACAGAGGTACTGGGCCCAAAGACTCTGGGAGGTCACCCACCCTACGCCTTTCTCCCAGTCCTTTCAAGGACACTCCCACGCCAACAGACCACTGAATCTAAACCTTTCAGCTCCCTTCTACAAACCAGCCAATCATTCCAGCCCTCAAACTTCCATGTGGCTCCTGCCTAATTCCACCCATGGGAAAAGGGGAAAAACTTGTTCAAAATGTAGATTCCGGGGCCCACCTGTGCATTCAGTATATTTTGGGTACTTGTATTTAAATGGGCACCCGGGTGATTTGGGTAAAAGCACCCACACTTTCAGGCAGCAGCGATACCAGGCTCCTTTCGGCAGGTGTTTCTCCGAATGCTTTTTATTTCCTTTTCTACTTAGGCAAACAGGCTTTTGAATCCGTGATCCGCACGGAAGTTACTCAATGTGTCTGAGAGAGTATAAAGTCCACACCTTTCCACCACACTAATATTGAGAAAGGTGTGTTATTTATTTTGGAATGCACTCAGTAGGCACAAAACTAGTGGTCAGGAGGACCACTAGATAGTTCAGACTGGGGTTGCACACCCTGCTCTCTAGGAAGAGCAATCTTAGCTAATACTTCCTAATTTTCAAAGTTTGTAGTTCAGGGATTTCGAATAAGAAAAAATGCAAGAGCGATGAGCAGGAACTGCAGGCTGTTCCTGCCAGAATGCAAACGGAGGGCAGGGCCCATCCGCCCAGCGCCTCAGCCAGCACCAAGCAGGAGCTGGACAAATGCGAAGAAATGAACCGGAGATTCGATTTGGGCAAAAACTGCAACGCAGGCCTCCCTCTCCCTGAGCATTTCCTACTCCACAGATCCCGTTTTGAAGATGCCTGCTGCCTCCGGGGCGCACCCACAAGGGTCCCAGCACCTTCGCCCTGCTCTGGGATCTGCTTCGGTGCAGCGTCCCGTCAGCTTCTTTACTCTCCTGGGCGTGATCGCCTCAACTTTTAACCACTTCGGCGCAGCCTTTGCCAGGGAGACTCAGGGAAGAATCGGGGAGCCCGCGAATCGCAGCGCAAGAGGCCCCGGGCTGTTGGGGTTGCCAGGGCGCCTCTCTGCGCCCCACCACCGCCCTCATCTCGCAGGGTCGCCCGGGCCCCGCACGGTCTGCGGCCGTGGCCCGCTCACCTTCGTCCGCCCCGTCGACGCTTGCCAGGGTCAGCAGCTGCGCCAACGCCAGGAGGAGCAGCAGCAGGAAGGCTTTGCGGAGCCTCATGGCGACGGCACACGGGGCGACCTCCTCGCACTCCCGAAGCGCCCGAGCAACGCTAACACAGATAGCCCTCCAGGAAGTCCCGCCTGGCGATTGGCTGGGGGAGGAGGAAGCCGCGGGCCGGCCAATCCACGCGCGACGCCGGACGCTCGAGCCACCGCCGCTCCTCGCTCTAGTGCGAGCCCACCCCCGCCTAGGCCCTGAGCGCGCCCCTCGGCAGGGCGTTTAAAACTGCGAGCCCTAACGTGAGGTGCCCCCTTCTGATTGGCTGCGCCGCAATCACCAATCAGCGGGTGCCACTCGGTTTGCGCCAGGCGCACAGACTGAGAGAGGGAGCTGGGAAGAACAAAGGCGGGCGGCTGGCCCCTCTTGGGGCGGGACCTGGCCCAGCTCGAGATGCGATTGGTGGATCCGGGAAGGGACGGGCTTCTGGGAAGGCGGGGTTGTGAGCTCGGTTGAAGGCCACAGCGGAACTTGGCAGGAAGAACACGTGTCCTTAGCGGGTGTACGCGCGGCGAACTAGAGCCGCGGGAGGCTGGAAGGAACCCGAGGCAGTATTTAATTTTTGCGGGCTTCTTGGTTTCGTTTTGTGACTTGAGCATTTAAAAGTTTACATCGCCAGCCGGGCAAGGCTGTATTGGGCTGGGGTGGGGGGGTGGAACTGGCTGAGTGTTGCTGTAAAATAAATCAAGAACTGGGGGTTGCACAATTTTGTCTATGTCAGTCGTCAGATTCTTGTCTAAACCTTGCCTCGTTATTTATTCCTTCTGTGATTTTCTGCAAGCAAGAAAAATACTAGATAGATACTCTTAATAGTTTACATATATCTAAACACAATCCTGAGGCTTTTCTTCTTTACAGTTTTGGAGAGGAAAACGAGGTCTTTAAGTCAGAAAAGAAGCCTGCGGCATTAGGGCTTGAGACTTCAAACACCTGGAGATCAGTATGTCTGCCAAGTTACTAAAACAAATAGGGCAATAAATAAACAAAACTTAAGCGTTCAGTTATGTTTTCTCGTACCTGCAGATTGAGAAAAAAGCGGACGACGACTCATTAACAATCAAGAAACTAATACATTTTCATTGAAATCTTACAAATCTCAACAGTTATCTTGTAGGGCAGCAAGATCATTATGCAACTACCTTTAACTCCAGAGTTCACACGAATTGATTTGTTGGCGTTCCATGAATACAGGCCATCAAATTGTTCAATGTAATTTTAAATAACTCTTCAACTAGACTTGAGTCCAGCTGGAATTTTTATCTTTCTTGGTAGTTCCCTATGAATCTGTAGTAAACAGGAATGAAAGCCCTGTTTGCCCAGATGTGGGACAAATATAAGCAATTTCACAAAGGCCCTTTGTTTATATAGGTAAGGGAGGACACCTGTCAAAGTACAATGTAGGGACCAGGGATATGCAAGTTTGTGAATTTGATCCCCGGTACAAAAAAAAAAAAAAAAAGGATAATATATCTGTGCACATACACACTTGTGAAATTAATGTTTAACATGGAGTTTAGAGGGTGGTGATAGAAATTCATTCATCAACCAAACATGACCTTATCACATTGGGAAGCACCCTGTTCTTCCTGTCTTAATCTCATGAAATCTGGTTTTGGGAAAGCAAGTCCAGAAGCCTGTTGGGACCAGAGGGAGACAGCACTTCCATGATTTATCTCCAAAATCTCCACAATTGCTTGTAACATAAAAAGGTTGATGTTAAGTACCAGCACTGGATCCAAGTTTGGAGATTCGTTGATGTAAAAGAACTTTGCCCTGTCTTGTCCCCCAGGGTGGCCATTTAGCACTATTAGGCCAGGCTTATAGTTCTATTTGAACTTGTGTTTTCCTCTCCTCCAGCACCATGATCCCTAGAGAGGAAGCCTATGGAGAATTAGTCCTCTCCATCTCAGTCATCTCCAGGAAGATCTGTAACAACCCTGGCATTCATATGTGTCATCACAAGCTAAGCTTATATGATTGGAAAACTAAATGAGGACCAATGAGCTGCACAGGCTGCATCCTCTGCATGTCTGAGGGTTTTGCTCAGTCCTATCTAGGAATTAAACTAAATGAATGAGCTGGGCATGGTGATACATGCCTGTAATCTCAGCACTGGGGAGACTGAGACAGAAGGATCATCACAGGGCAGCCCGGACTATATAGTGAGTTCAATGTCAGCCTAAACTACACGATGAGACCCTGTTTCATCAAACAACAACCAAAAAAAAAAAAAGGATAAAACAGTGATCGGTATGTGCTGGAGAACTCAGAGATAGCCCTACCTTTCCATGATTCTGACTGATACACACACCCCTTTCAGAAGAAAGAGGAAGGAGCCTGCTGCCCTGGTAAGTGACTGTGGTCTGGCAAGCCGCGGCCACCCCAGGGCGGGGAAACCAGAAGCAAGAGCATCTCCTGAGATCCGCACCATGCCAGAACTTAGGGGGCCGAGCCAACCAGTAAGCAGCCTGCCGCCCTGGAAAGTGACTGTGGTCTGGGGAGCTGAGGCCACCCCAGGGCAGGGAAACCAGAAGCAAGAGCGTCTCCTGAACTATCACACATGTTCAAATTCCAATGAGACACAATGTGGTAGATAGAACCAATGGTAGTAGAACAAAAAAAGCATGGTAGGACTTCTGAATATGTGTGATAGTTCAAACAATTTTCTTTTTTATCAAAAATGAGATATTATAGTACCCAATGATCATTTTCTGTTATTCAGTTCATAAAGCCCTGTAATTCTTTCACTCTATGTATGGCTTAATACTATTGTGTTATGTTTGATATTATTGTATTTGAAACTATGCTCAACTATAGCAGAGTAAGAGATATGGTGTTAAATACTGTTGATGTCCAGTTGACTTAATGTAAAGTACTGTGTTGCCTATGTTGTCCTGTTCTGATCTGCTCTGTACTGTCCCCTTTTGTTTTATTCTCTTTCAAATAAAAAAAAAAGAAGAAAGAGGAAGAGTGAATTTATTTCTGAATGATGATTCAAGTCTGTAGTCCCACCTACTTGGGAGGCTTAGACAGCAGGATCATTTGAGTCTAGGAGTTGGACGTCAGCTTGCGCAAAATACAGAATTGCAGCTGAAAACAACTAAAAGATACCAGAAATAACAATTTACATAGTTTTTTTTTGCTGGGAGGGGAGAAGGTTCAGCTTCCCAAGTGCTGAGATTATAGGCATGTGCCACCAACCTGGCTTACATGTAGTTTTATAGTTTACATTTTTATTTATTTATTTATTTATTTATTTATTTTTTGGGTACCGGGGATCGAACTCACGACCTTGCACTTGCCAGGCAGACACTTAGGCCACTGAGCTAAATCCCCAGCCCTACATTTTAATTTAGTATCACATCATACTTATTTTCCCATTCTGTTACTTTATCTTCTGAAAGAATTTAGCTCTCCTCCCTAAAGGGCCCACCTTGATTTACAGACCAGTATGAGGGCCAGGCCTGTGCTTAACTTTTCTAGCTGGTCAGCAGCTGCCTGAGGGTGCCTACTGCATTCCTTAACTCCCTTCTGTGCCAAGTAAAGATACTACACCCAAATTCTATCATCATATTTTAGAATCAATTAAATGAACATGTGAGCACTTCGCACAGGATATATGTAGCTGTGTTAAACACCTCCCTTAGGTGTGCTCTGTGTTTATACTGTGTGATAAACATACGTGTGTCATCTTGTTTTCTTGGGAACTTGTGTGTTTTTAAGTGTGATGGTTAATCTTAACCATCAACTTGACTGGGTTGAGAAACACCTAGAAAGTTAGTAAAACATCCTCTGGGTATGTCTGTGAGGTGCTTCCAGAGATGACCAGCATGTAGCACAGCACACTGATGTCCCTGACCTAAATATGGGTGGCACCAACCCAGTAGAAACCCAGACAGAACAAAAGCAAAAGAAATAGGAAGCTGCTAGCACAGGATCTCTGTTACTGTTATCCTCTCTACTTCCTGGCTGCCATGAGTGAGCAGCCACTGTCCACCACCCCTTCTGCCACGAGGTCTTTGCCTCGACAAGGTCCTAATGGAATGGAGCCGGGTGGCCCTAGCCAGAAACCTCTGGAACCATAAACCAAAACAAACGTTTCCTCTTTTAAGCTGTTTTTCTCAGGTATTTTGTCACAGTGACAGAAAGCTAACACATTATCAGAAAGTCATATTGGAAGAGACTTCTGCATTTGGTGTTGTTTTGTTCCAGTAAAGTGAAATCTAACCTGAAAATTGACAACGGACTGCAAAAAGACATGACCATAGTCAGAAAGAAATGACAGACTGCCAAAGATTCTTTTCAAAACTCTGCACCAGGAAATCAAAACAACTCTTTCCATAGAAGTTAGCTTCCTAATAGTCTGAAAAAAATGTGGGACAGAAGCTTGATTAGGCAAAACTCCTGGGAGACAACGGTGTAAATATTAATAACCAATTCTAGTTAGACCAGGGAAGTCTCACTGTATTTCTTAGAAGGGAAGGTAGAGGAACAAGGCGCCGGAACTCAAAATGCCAGGCTCCCCTCTCAATCCCTCCTAACACGGCCAGGAGAAAGGAAAGCCAGGCTCTAAAACTCACTTTACTCTTCATAGAATGGATTGGGACTTGCAGGGTTTTCTTCAATGCCCCTCTCCTCTCGGCCTCTCTCTAAATTTAGAGTTGCAATCATCATACTTTCCTAAAGATCAGTCACTGAAATGATCGCTATCACTGCAGTTTAGTAAAGTGCTTTCTTGAGCCCTCTCTGGGAATCCTTCCCCTTTGTCACCCAGTTTTCTGTTCCCTAGGTCCTACCTCTCCGAGCGCGCCCCAGCGGACCGATCAGACAACTGTCGGGGGGTTCCTGGGTCCACGCCAAACAGAACAGTCGGCCTCGGCTTCTCCCGCTCCGCCTTCTAGTCTGTCCAAGCAGATCCCTCGGCCTGGTCCTTCCCACACTGGGACGGTCCTCTGCGCCCGCGCTGGGATGTCATTGCCTGGTACTGCACATCTTCACAGCCCCCCCCCCCCCGCCACAGCCAGAGAGCCGGGGAGCAGACAACATACTCCACCGCCCGCCGTAGGCGGGTCAGTGCCCTAGGCCCCGCCTCCATGCCTGGACCCCACCCACTTGCGACTGTTGGCAAGGGATCCTGGGAACGTTTCCTTTCCTGCTCTCAGACCCAGCTCCAGGACCGGGCCCACAGCGCCACCTGTAGGCGGGAAAACAGCCCCAGACTTCGCAAACTCTGACCCCTTCCTCTTTTGGAGTTACACAAGATCGCATCTATACTTGCTCTGCATGTAAATTAGGGAGTTGGACTGTATGTGACGCCCTAGTTTTTCAACTTTTGCTGATCCGCAGTCTCTTTCAAATGAAACTGTGTCATTGTGCAGCCTGTTCACTACTCTCTCCACCCCTTCGCACTCACCTACTCACAACAGTCATTTTCAACGTTTCAGGGAAAATTTGGGACCCTGCACTTTTCCCATACAAGGAGCTGGAGAGGGGTGGTGATAAAACCCATCTTGCAGTCGATGACACCTTAAATAACTCTTTATTCAATGCTGGAAGCAATACAGGCCCCAGCAGTACCACAGCCATCAGGTTGCAGTACTCCAGATGCAGTCCCCACACCCCAAGGTAGCTAGGAAACCAGTGTCCACCAACAGGCCTACTTCAGTGCCTTTCTTGGCCCTAATCCTAGTCTCTCTGACTGGTGGCCGTTTCCTTAGACTCCTTTCTCCCTTGACACTAAGCATAGTGTTTCTCCTCTGTTGAATCCCAGACTTACTCTGAACATTCACACCAGAAGCATTCATGACTGCTGCCTTGGATCCTACTTCGCAAATATGTACCAGAAGTTCTACCGTCCCCAAGAGGCGTCTGAACCACAAATAAAAAGATTTCTCTTAAAAGAGTGGCAGTTTAAAGAAGTCTTTATTGCAGGGATTTTTAAAATACTTATTTAGTGGCACTGGAGATTGAACACAGGCCCTTTAGAGTGAGCTAAAGCCCCAGCCCTTATTTTTATTTGAGTCAGGGTCTCACTAAGTTGCCCAAACTCACCGTCTCAAACTCACCATTCTACTGTGGCAGGGATCTTGTTAAAGAATTCTGGTAGATTTTTCAAATGGAACAGATGAATGTCAAAGCTAAAAGGAGTGAATCTCATCTAAAGTTTCCTGAAACCTCTCCAGCACCTTGGCATTCTACAGTCAAGCAGTTGCTTAAAATATCACCTTACTGTCTTCCCCACCAGCTTCTGCAAACAACGAAGTGGTTGAGATAATCAAGTTGGTTGGTTGAAACACCATAGAAATGCATTTCCTTGATTTCTAATTAGGTGCGGTAGAAGAATCCCTGCTTTCACAATGAACCTGCAGTCAGGTCTGTTAGGACTAAGTATAAATCTGTGGGTGAGGTATTGTAAAGGTTGATACATTGTGACAACTTGAAAAGTTTAGAAGCATAACTCCGCAGGGGGCAGCGTCCTCAGTTTGTAAACACTCTCATTCCGTACAAGAGCAGAGGGCGGGGATTGTGAGTGCTACACTCAAACTGGGGGATGCTAGTCTGTGTACAATAAAAGGGAGGAAAAGAGGTTTCCTCTACCCTCTCTTTTTGCTCTTGCTGCTTTTGCTGTCTTCTGCCACCTTGAACTGTGGACCCCTATGCCATGCCACCCTGCCTTACAGCCAACCGACTATGGACTGAAACTGCCACAAACTGTGAACTACATAAATCTTTCCTTCCTTAATTTTGGGTGTTGGGTATTTTGTCTCAGCAACAAGAGAAAAGTGCCTAAGACAAAATTTGGTACCAGAGAAGTTCAATCATTTCTGTGACTGTACTTGACCACGTGGTTCTAGAGCCTTCGGGAATGGCTTGTGGGAAGAGTTTGGAAAGGTTTGGAGATGATGCCTGAAAGAGTAGATCTGGAATGGCTTAGGCTATTTTGTGTGGGAGATTCTGGTCAGAATCAGGTCTCAGAAGACCAGAAGGGTGATAGAAATCTTGCCAGTTAGGATGGGGTTTGGGAGGTTTCTGCTGGGAAGGACTGAATTGGGGGCTGGACTCTAGAGGATGTATGTTATGGTTTGGCAAAACGTTTGTCTGTATTGGGCCTGTGTCCAGAGATTTTGCCTGAGACTAAGATTAAGGGTAGTGGACTAAAATCTGGCAAAAGAAATTTCAAGGCAGTAGAATTTTGAGGGTGTCATGGCTATTGTTGGGGGGCATTTAGCCAGATTTATATTGAGAATCAAGAGCAAAGAGCCCAGTAGTATGATTTAATATGCTGTGAGTTTGGCCAGAAAGGAAGGTCTAGTAAAGCTGTATACTATAAAGATAGAGCTAAGGATATCTCAATTGCTGAGAAAAAACAGTAGAATAGAAAACATGGCTTAAGGGCATCACGAGAAGTAGCAAGTTTTCATCCTTTGCAGACTCAAAACTGCAAAAAATGAAAGACTTTGCTTTGAGGAGAAAGACACAGAGAACCATGTTCCAGAATGGTGATGGCATAGAAAATTTGTTCCTCAGAATTGGATTCAGAGTGCCCAGTGATCCAGGTACTTCACCACTACAGCCAAGAGACAAGAAAGCCTAGTTACTGCTCCAGCTGGCAGCAGACACTGGCATCATTTACATGGTGCCAGTTTTAGGTATATGCAAAATGAAAGAGTTATGGGGTTAAGAAGGCTTCCACCCTTCAGAAAGCCTAGGAGACCAGGCAGTCTGCCCCTGAGAGGGCAGTGTGTGAAGTGTGAGGGTGAAGCCGAAGGTGCAGTGGAGACCCCAGAAGTTTGAAAAAGGCAGAAACATGGGTCATGTAAGGAAAGCTGCCAGGAGGGAGCAAAGCAGTCCTAAGAGAGAAGCTGTGGGAGCTATAACCACCAAAAGTGCTATAGGAGTGACATCCCTCAAGCTCTTTGAAGCTATTTGCCTCAGGTTGCTTCAGAGGCTGGACTTGGAACTACAGGGCACAATATATGCTGGGCTGAATTTTGGACTTGCTTTGGTCCCAATCCTTTGAATTGCCCTGTTTGTAACTTTTTGGAATGAAAATGTTTCTCTTGTGCCATTGTATATTGGAAGCATCTAAATTTGTTTTCATTTGTACAGGTGCTCATAGCTAAGAGTTTGCCTTAAATCTCAAAGGAGACTTGGGACTTGGACTTTTCAGCAATACTAAAAGTGTTAGGACTTTGGCAACTCTTGCAGATGAATTAAATGCTTTTTACTTAAAGAAAGGTACATGAGATTTTTAGGGGGGGGCAGGGACAAAATGTTATGGTTCTAATATAGTATACTGGTGGTAGAACTAATATTGGGTCTTAAGGATTGTTAAACCTGTGTTATAATGTTCAAGTTGTAAAATGACAGAAATAAGCATATCTTTATATCTGGAGACCAATTTAAAGAAATGTGTTTGGTTGCCAAGTTGACAAGGGGTGAATTGTAGTGGTTGATACATTGTGTCAACTTGAAAAGTTTAGCCATGCAATGAACAGACTCAGCAGGGGGCCAAGGCTCTCACTTTGTAAGCATCTTTATCATGTGCAAGGGGAGGGCATAGAGATTGTGAATGCTACGCTTGCCCTGGGCAGGTAGCCTGCTTACAATATAAGGGAGGAATGCAAGAGGCTTGCTCTTCCCTCTTTTTATTCTTGCTGCTTTTGATGTCTTCTGTTGCCTTTAACTATTGCCCTCTGCCACACCACCCTGCCTTGGAGCCAACCAATCATGGACTAAAACCTCCACAAACTGTGAACTAAATAAATCTTTCCTTCCTTAATTTTGGGTGTTGGGTTTTTGACTAAGCAATAAGAGTAAAGTAACTAAGACAGATATGTGTTTTTATTATTATTATTATTATTATTATTATTATTGACAGAATCTGTCTATGCAGTTCAGGCTGGCCTTAAACTCATGGCAATCCTTCTGCTTCAGCCTCCAGAGTAATGGGATTACAGGAGTGCACCACCATGCTGGGATTCTTATTGTTGAGACAGGGTCTTCCCTATGCAGTTCAGACTGTCCTTGAACACATTATGTAACTATGTAGCCCAAGCTAGTCTCCAACTTGCGGTGATCTGCCTGCCTTAGCCTTCCTAGTGCTAGGATCACAGGCACACACCAATATGCCTGGCTAATTAGGGTTTTGTTTTCTTCAATGTAACCTTGGAGTTTGGAACAAAAACCATTCTGCTGCCTATTATTCTAAAGGAATTTAGAATTATAAGTTGTCCTGCATAACTATACATATATATTATTTACAGAAATTATACATTTTATAAATTCTGAAAATAATTAAAAGGACTTTATGCAGGTCACCTTGGAAATACTGGACTTTAAATGTCCTTTATTTTAAAAATTTAAAATCCCTTGGTGACCACATATTCTTTTATAAATGCATAAACACATCTGGGTTTTTTTGTGCACTTTTCCCCTTTTATTTATTTGATTTCTGTCATCCACTCACCTTCAATATCACATGTGATTAAGAAATGTATAATCTTCAAAACCGAAGGAAAAAAGATCAAATTCTTGGTTTCAAATAAGCAAACCTATAGAATTTGCACAATCCATCTTTTATTTACTTTCTTCTCACCTACATGAAGGATCTCTTCTATAGCTGTTTCTCTCTGTGGTGGATTAAAAACTGATAGTCAACTTCAACACTGGCTGAACTGAATCATAATGGAGCTCAGTGTAGATGGTCCAGCATAAAAAGGAGAAGTGGAGAGGAAGAGAGTAGAGTTGTGGGTTCTCCTAATTGTTGTTGGTGGTTAGTGCTGTTGATTCTGTTGGAGCTGTTGGTTCTCCTGGAGGAGCTTGTCATGCTGGCTTCCCTGATATGAACTCAGCTGTTATCATCAGAGGAGCTCACAGTCTTGTTGCTGAGAGTGGTTGTGGTTCACTTTGGGACAGCCCTGGTTCTTATATTGAGCATTGCTTGCTGGCTCTGGAGGATAAGACATATGCTTTCAGTCTCCAAGAGAAGCTTGCCACGCTGGCTTCCTGTTGTGAACTTGGCTATTCAATTGTCAGAGGAGCCTGGCACCTTGTTGTCACTGAGGATGGCTGTGGGACTTTTCAGGGAAGCCCTGGTCCTTATTTTGAGCAGAACCCTCAACCTACTGGCAAAGATCCTTAACCACACTGGCATAGACTTCATAGTTTCCACCATAGCTTCATAGCTGGGAGGGACCTTTGGGCCCTCCCAGTGCAGATTCATGAAATTGACTTTCATGAGTCATTGTCACGGGCTTTAGGGCTCCAGTTGAACTTTTGTGAGACATTGTCTTGGACTCCAGGTTTGCAGCTGAACTCATGCAGGTTATTGCCATGGGATCCAGGCCCTCGGATGGATTTTCTAGGTCTTTAGTATGTGGACAGATTTCCTGCACTTTCTTTGTATCTGATTCCTTGGGTGACCATTATACATAATACTATAAATTATGTGTCCTGTACTGTAATTGTTTTCCTTGCATCCCATGACTACAACACTCATTTAACAACCACCTGGTAAAAGATTGTTCACACTTATAGCAGAGGTGCACTGTTCAGATTTACTTCATTATATTTATTTATTTTGCACTTCCCACTGTCTTGTTGATAGAGTCTCAATGTGTCTTTTTTGTATGCTACACCTTATTTATACTGTATTATAACGTTTGCTGACTGTCCTGCAGAGTACTGTAGTTTTGTGTTGTTATATATTACAGTGTTGTATGTAAAAGTCATCAAGTGAGGGTTTCCTTTGACCATTTATCTGTTCTGAATGTGGTGATGCACATGCTACATGTCATTCCTCATCTAACAACCAGATTCTGTTTAATGAATTGGTACCAAAACAGAGGTTGGTCATTAAATGTTACCTATTGCATTGGAGGCCAATGTGCTAAGCATGGAGTACAAATAAACACAGCATTCATGAAAATACAAATGCCTCCACAATATCTAATTTCTATATTATCTGATACTTGGGGAAAAGTAAGCTACCTGACATTTTTTGGAGAC
>PVJX010043555.1:0-13610 GCA_004027295.1 Dolichotis patagonum
CCTGATATACTCTGCCTGTGTTTCTCTCTGTTAGTATTTTGAGGCCCTCTATACTAGAGATTATAGACAATCTTCTCTGCTTCATTTCTGCTATTCTATTTTTCTGCCATTGGTAGTCTATTTTTCTCTTCCACTCCACTGTCTGCCCCATTCACTGAGGCCTCTCTGCCACTGTTCCTGAAATGCTCGTATTCTTTTTCTCTCTTTCTAAAATGTCCTTTAGTATTTTTTGTAGGGTTGGATTGGTGGTCACAAATTCTCCAAGTTCCTCTTTGTCATGGAAGCATCTTGCTTCTCCATTAATTTCTAGAGAGAGTTTTGCAGGATATATCAACCTGGGCTGGAGATTGTTCTCCTTCAGGGCTTGAATTATTTCACTCCAAGCTCTTCTTGACTTGACGGTCTGTGTTGAGAGATCTGCTGTGATTTTGATGGGTTTTCCTTTATAGGTGATCTGTTGCTTTTCTCTGATGGCTTTTAATATTCTGTTCTTATATTGAATTTCTGGGATCTTGCTTATTATGTGTCTGGGTGTAGCTCTGTTTTGGTTGTAGGTGGCTGGAGTTCTGTATGCTTCATATGTCTGCATATCATTTCCTTTTTCTATGTTTGGGACGTTTTCCTTAATAATTTCTGTGAATAGCCTTTGTAATTCTTCTGTTTTGACTCCTGCTTCTTCATTCACATGCTTTATTCTTAAATTATAGATCCTCTTGTTGTCCTCTAGCCTTCCAATTTTACTGCCTGCTCCCTTGTTATTTTTAAGAGATCTTCCCTTTCGTGATCACACATTGCAAGCTTGTGTTCAATTTTTGATAGTCTATCTTTGGTTTCTTTCAGGCAGTTTTGCCAACTTTCTATGGAGTCTTTAGTTTGCTGGTAATCTCTTTGAATCTGCTTCATGAATTCTAGATTTTTTTATATTCTTCATTGAACGTTTCTCTCCTTTTGTGTTCCTCCATTCTTCTGTCTGTGTTTTCTTGAGAGATGCTTAGCCTTTCTTTTATTAATCTACTTATCTCTTGTTTAACTTGAATTAATATTTCAATTTTGACCTCATTTACGAGGTCCCAAAGATATCTCTTTATGTCCACTGACGCTGTGTTTGATGTTTCATGTTTGCTGCCATCAATCTCTTTATATTTACCTCTCCTGGATCAATATTCTCAGGGTTGGGGGCTGGGGTTTTTTTCTTATTTCTCCCTCTCATCATGTTTTTGGTTCCTTCCATACAAGTGTATAGTGTAATTCCCAGCCCCTTTTTCTTGTTGGTTAGGGCTCTTCTGGAGCACATAGGCTAGGGGCTTCTGCCCTCTGCCGTCCCCTATCAGAGAGTGAAGTTCAAGCAAGGGCAGTGTATGCTGGCTGCTCCCCTCTGGGCCAGTCGACCTTCGCAGGCCTTCACTGTGTCAGTGTGTACCGCCCTCAGGGAACCAATAGATTTGTGAGGACCCACTGGGTCCCAGCCCAGTCCAAGCAGATTCCACCAATCCACTCTTCGAGGGGAGCAACCAACTGAAGCCACTTCCATACAGAGCCAGGGCTTTCCTGTCCAACTCCAATATGTCCTCTAGTTGGTTGCCCCTTTCCTGCAGGAGAGTCCCATTCCCATCACTCACCATGTGTTGATGCTGGTCCCTGAGAACTACTGGGCTCCCCGACCTCTGACCTCAGCGCGGCTGCAGCAAATTCACGATGCTTCTGGGTGGGTCGAATGCAGGGCCGGTTCCGGGCAAGCTGCACAGGGCTGTTCAGCTCCATGCTCTGGCTGCTCAAGCCAGTCGCTTCGGCGTGGGTTCAGTCACTCAAGTGGATCTCTGGCACGAATTCAGACGGCTCAGCCAGAGTGCAGTGCTTGCCAATCTTCACTTCTCTAATGGTAGCTCCAGGCCCTCGTATTCGAGCAGTTTCTTTCCCTTCAGTTTCTTCCTGGGTTGAGAGAGTCCCTCTGTTTGGATCACTCCAGGGTGTTCTATTCTGGCATTTGAGCTGTCTCTCTCAGAGAGGCTCCATATCCTGCTACCTCTAGGTCTGCCATCTTTGAAACTCCCTAGGTATGCATTTTTGGCAGGAATGCTATGTAAGAGATGCCTTCTTTTAGTGCCTCATATTGGAAAGCACCTGATTTTGTATAGCTCCCTATACAATTAGGTTATCTTTTAGCCTGTCAATAGAGCAGGATTTTAAATCCAGGTCCACAGGACTCTAGTGTCCTGTTTTACCCATCCACAACTCTGTGGCTAGACATAGTCACAGGTATTGCGGGGAGTGAACCTGGACTCTAAAATGGATTTTGGAAATCTTAATCTGACCAGTAGCTCAGTAGGTAAGCATCAAGGGCTGCTGTGTTCATCCACGAAGTGTTTTATTCTACATTACGAAAGCCTGTTTAGCTACTGATAGTTCCAAAACAAATATGGTATCTTTAAAACTCAAAATTGTTTCATGTCCCTTTCCATGTACCAACCCTCCAATGATGAATGCAGTCATTCTGTACTGCACACACATACTAATAAAAATAAAAATAATGATAAATGAGAATGTCTGCCATACCATAGCTCACTGAAGCCACTACTAAGCCCAATCATGGGGAAGATAAGAGCACCTGGCTGCCAGCCCTTGACAGATGAAATCAAAGAGAACCTTTGTATATCCTAAGCAGGTAACTATCTTCTGCCTATTTAGTCAAGAGGTATGAAGGTAAAAGGTCTTCTGACTTCACCAATATGAGTAGACAACATATTAAAAGAGTTTAGAAACTGACTGAAATACCTGCCTTATTGCTAGTGAATGGTCAAGAAAGTCGTTGGAGACTTAACAGTACCAAATGTTGTCCTTGGAACTGTGTTAAGATATAAAATAAGTAGAAAAGTTACTATTCATCTTTCAAAGGGAAAAGACATAATTATCATCAGCAAAATGACATAGGAACATATGTTTCAAATGTACTCTTACGGGTTAATTGTAACCTCCAAAATTCATCTGTTGAAATCTTCTCTCTCCAGATCTGTGCATAAGACATAATTTGGAGTTAAAATGAAGTCAGTCCTCACACAATGCATTTATAAGAAGAGAAAATGAGCACACAGACAGAAAGTTCCCAGATGAGCAGGGGATTGTACCACAGCACCTGGAGCAAGGATGTTGGGGGGGCGGAATTTGGGAGACACTTGGAGTGATTTGAGAGCATGCTCCGTTTGAATTACAAATTTTCTTGACACCCTTGAGTTATCAGACAAGGGAGCTCTGTAGCTCAATGCCATCTTTTCAGCCTGTGCCCGGCTGCCACCCCCAGAATGAGCTACCCATGGTGACACGGTGAAAGAACAGGAACTGGATCCTGGCCCAGACCCTCATCCCTCCTGCAAGCGCAGGTCCCTGTTCCGGTCAGGCCCAACCTGACCCCCTGGGTGACGTCCACCTTTCGCCTCCTGAAGGCTGCTCTCTGATGCTTTGCAATCCCAAGTTGTGTACCCAGAAAATGCCAGGCAGGAGTAGGCGTCAGGCGCCGGCTGCTGTTGGCACAGTAGCCTCTTGGGGGCAGCAGCACCAGGCACTGTCCCTTTGAGAGCCACAAGACAGGACCAGGACAACGTCCCACCCTGACAACAGCAGGTGATGAAACAGGAGAAACATTACATAGCCTCTAGCGTGACAATAAAAACAGTTTTTGTCATTGTTGTTTTACTCTAAGACAAGCAAGTGGCATTCTCAGACAGCCATCCTGTGGGCTAAGTGGATATTTATTAAAAACGAGACTGTCCCCACTCCCCACATGGCAGTACCTGGGGCGAGAGGTGCACACCTGTAATCCCAGCAATCCGGGAGACTGAAGCAAGGATTGAAAGTTCATGCTCAGCTTGGGAAACTCAGTGATTTAGTAATAACCTGTCTCAAACTAAAACATAAAAAGGAATGGGGATGGAACTTAATTGGAAGGCCTGGGGTCAATCATCAATACCAAAAAAAAGACCAATGGCAATGACTCTTCTTTCAAATGGCCATCAGAGCCAAGGTTAGGCTCATACTTGGCAGCCATTCATCTAAACCCAAAGATTAAAATCTGTCTTTCCAGGTAACCTAGGCCCATCTCTTATAAACTTCCACTTTTTCCCTGGTCTCACAGCCTAGGCAACATAGCAAGATGCCATCTGAAAGAAAGAAAGAAAGAAAGAAAGAAAGAAAGAAAGAAAGAAAGAAAGAAAGAAAGAAAGAAAGGAAGGAAGGAAGGAAGGAAGGAAGGAAGGAAGGAAGAAAGAAAGAAAGAAAGAAAGAAAGAAAGAAAGAAAGAAAGAAAGAGAGAGAGAGAAAGATTATTCTGGTCTCAGTCACTACTGCTAGGATCTGTTGGAGTGGAAGCCGGCTCCTGTCACTTCTGCCCATAGCTCCACTCTGACCCCAGGCCCACTCGGTGTAAAGCCACGGCCCCTATTCCTGCACGTTTTGCCCTCTCTGTCTCTGTCCTCACCTGACCTTGCTGTGGCTCTCTGCAGTTCTTTGACGCATCTGGCACAGTCTGTTTTCTGTCCCCCAGGCTGTGTACCTGAGTCCCTCTATCTGGAGCCAACACCCAGACTCCTGCATGGCCTTACACCTTTGTCTTGGGTCTCTACCCAATCATCCCTGCTGGGTGATGCTTCTCTCTGAGCATGTATGGTACTCCAGCCTCCACACACGTGTCATTCTGCCCTGGTCCTTTCTGTGACATCTATCGGGATCTAACGTGCTCTATGCCAAACTCCTTGCCATCTATCTTCTGCTGGAATGTGGGCTCTGTAGGTAAGGATATGGTTGTTCCACTCACTGCCAGGACCTAGGGCTGGTGCAAGGTGGGTGTTCAGTGAGTATTTGTTGAATAAATGCACACATCAAGCTGCCCACAGCAAGCTCTAAGACAGAGGAGTACAAGTCACCAGAGGCAAGGACATCGCTAGGATTCTGGCCTCACTGGTCTTGGTGATGTTAGCTTAGTGAGCACCTCAATGGTCAGAGCAGAAAGATTTCCCTGGGTGAGGGTGTCTATGCTGTGGATGGCACCATGGTAGAAATCATTCAAACACAGCAAAAGCAGAAGCCAGGCAGCTGAGATGCCTCAGTTTCTGCAGCTGGAGCCCTACAGCCCTAAGGAAGACCTCTCCCTCCTGAGCTAGACGTCACCAAGCCTTGTGCGTCCTCTCGCCTTTGTGTTGCTCAAGTAGGAAGCTGTGTTTCACTGGGTGCTGGGGATGGTGGCACTCACTTGTGGTCCCAGCAGCTCGGGAGGCTGAAGTGGGAGGATCTCTTGAACTTACAAGTTTGAGACCAGCCTGGGCAACGTAGAGTGACTTTGTCGCAAAAAGAAAACAGAAACAAATCAAACAGATAAAAAACCAAGACTGGGGCTGGGGGTTTAGCTCAACGGTGTAAGTGCCTGCTGGGCAAACGCAAAGTCGTGAGTTTGATCCCTGGCACCAAAAAAAAAACAAAAAAACAAACAAACAAAAAAAAAAAACAAGACTCAAACCAATAAAAGAACTGTTGTCTCTGAATATGTGGTGACTTGATCCTGACAATGGAGAATTTGGGAGGTGATGCAGTGCTCCAGGTGATGTGGAAGGAGTTAATAATACATGACTTGGCTCCCAGGCCCTCCATTCAGAGCATAGAACCTCCTCTGTTCTCCTTTCCACGCCCCACTGGCTCTAGATCACTCTGGTTCCTGATCAGCCTCATCTGCACACTGCCCAGCCAGGTTTCCAGGGGCATCTACTGTACTTGAATTACATTTTCCTGTCCAAAGCTTCTGGGCCATGCACTCAGGGGCAAAGTCCAAACTCTCTCTGACATCTGAGCTCACTGGCACCTGGCTCTGAATTGCCAGTTTCCATTGTTGCTTTGCCTTCCTGAGTTTTCTGTGTCATCCACTGAGTTATCCTACAGGTCCCAAGCTTCCCCCTTGGCATTTAGAATCCTGCTTATCTCCCACAAGACACACCACCCACCCTCTGCAGCCATGCAGGCTTACTATCCACCACCCCAGACTGTGGTTTCCCCAAGTCTATCCAGTCTCCTACACCTTGGGACGTAGCTTCTCTCTCCACCTGGATGATGACATTATCTAGGTCTTTTGTCCCAGGGATGGAGCACATTAAACTAGGCAGGGCCAAGCAGAAGAGAGGCACTGGCCACACTGCCGGTGGCCCACAGTGAGGCAGTACCGACCAAGCTGGTTGCTTTCGGTTTGGGAGCAGAGAAAGCAGAGCCCAGTACCCGTCCTTATCACAGCCCTCACCTCTCCCCACAAGGCCCTGTCTCCTGCAGGTCCCCCACTTCCTGTGACCCCACTCTGGGGACCAGGTCTCTGAAGGACACTGAAGATCCAAACTCAACCGACACCACCTCGGTCAACACCAAGCTGCCACCGCACCACCACTGCTGCAATTCGCTTGGCCTCGTCCACCCAGCTCTGCCTCATCCTCTCCTTCCTAGCACTAAAGCTCGGTCACATGAAGGATCTGCACACAGAAGTCTGGGAAATAGAGTTGAGCTCTCAACTCTATTTTCAGTTGAGGAAGAACTATGAGAAGAAGATGAATAGATGCTGAACACTAACCTATTTAAAACTCATTTTTGGTGTGTGTGCGTGTGCATGTGTGTGTGGTGTAGACTGGGATGAAACCCAGGGCCTCACACATGCTATACAAGTGCTCTACTGACTGAGCTACATCCCCTATCCTTTTTATTTTGAGACAAGGTTGGCCTTGAACTCGCAACCTTCCTGCCTCAGCCTCCTACATACCGGGGTTACAAACATGTCCCACTGCACTTGGTTTAAACTCATTTCTGTTAGAGTTAGTTGGAGTAGATTGGGATGTCTACCAGTCAAGAACCCTGACCAACAGAGTCAAGGTGAGGTGATGATAAGCCTCCCTGAGATGCCTCTTCCAGCCTGCGACTCTTTGTCTACACAGAAGCCTTCTCCACTGTGAGCTGAAACCTGGATTGTTTCCAATGAGTGGGCCTGGGGTGGCCACTCATGCCTTCCACTGCGAGGACTCAGCAGCCACTGTCTATCTGTAGCACCTAGACTATTGAGAAGCTACAGGAACCAATTAATCCAAATGCATTTTATGCTGTGTGCTAAATTGGTCACCAGGGGGAGTATGGATACAGCAGGACCTGTGCCTGGAGCCCTCATTATAGGTTTGTAGGTAGAAGGCTTTTCCTGGTTCATCCAAGGGGCTCAGCACCTCGCTGCCACCTGCCTCATTAGTGAGCGGGGGACCCACAGCGCTAGGCAGGTGGTTGGTGTCATTACCCCGCTCTTTAAAAGAGGGCATCCACAGGTCAAGTGACTTTTTCACATCATCCTAATCAGAACCTTCTGTAGCTGTTATTTGCAAGTTCCTGGGCTTCTTAAAAGCTTTGCTAGTGATTTCAAAAGCCCAATCCATGTATTGTTCTGACAGTCCGCTAAAAGGGGTAAAAAATGAACGGGTAAAAAATGAATGGAAAACAGCCATTTTGTTCTCATTTTGGTTATGTATGAATGACAAAGAAGTTGGCTTTAAAAAAAGGGTTAGCAACTTTGGGTGGGACTTATATATGCACAGCACTTATTGGTTTCCCACTCTGAATAAATACAATGGAGTGACAAAGACGGAGAACTTGACCCCAGGGAACTAGACTGTGGCTGGGAAGGAATGAAGCCTGGGCAGACGTGAAAGGGCTACTCCTGTCTGGTGCCTGTGAAAATGCTTCACAGAGGGGCAGTAAGGGACTGGAGGAGCAGAACGCGGCAAGCCTAGGCCCATTCCCACCACTGGAACCAGTGCCAGCCGCTGCTCCCCGTCCTGCAGCTCTGTCCCAGCCTCTTGCCCTCCCACAGCTCCATCTGAGCTCAGCTGCCTCAGTTGCTGGCTGTTGAGATAATTTCTGAGCAAAAGCAAGACTAACACATTCTGGGAGGGAGTGGGGATGTGGTGAGTCAGGGGCCAGGTGGAGCAGACCACCGTGATGGTGGGATAGGAGCGTCTGAGGTTTCTTGCACAGATAGGGGAGAGCAGCAGACACATATTAACAAAGGGTTCTGCCCTAGTAGGAAATGCTACCCTGGGGGCTGAGCAGAGGATCCTCTTTGTATTCACTTTGCAAGTTTTTGTGAGCCTATAATTATTTTATTATGATGATCATTATTTCTTTTCTTTCTCCACCACCCCAGGAGCTCTTGAGCTAAACCCCTGAGGTCATGATTATTATTCCTGTGGCATGGGGATTGAACGGAGGGCCTTTGTGCTGAGTTGTATTCCCAGCCCCCGTTTTATTATTTTTAATTTTGAGACAGGGTTTTGCTAAATTGTCTGGGCTGGGCTTGAATTTGTAATCCTTCTGCCTCAGCTTCCCAGTGTGCTGGAATTACAGGTGTGCGCCACCATGCTTGGCAAGCCTGTAATGATTTTAAAATAAATTTTCTCTTTTAAAGTGCATTGTTGGGCCAGGGATGTAACACAGTGGTAGAACGCCTGCCTAGCATACGTGAGGCCCTGGGTTAGATAGCAGCATGGCAAAACAAAACAAACAAAACAAAACAAAACAAGGCTCAGTGGTAGAGTGCTTGCCTAGCATGCACAAGGCCCTGAGTTTGATCCCCAGTACCACCAAAAAACAAAACAACATAAAACAAAACAATATACCCCAGCGCATTGCTATTGATGTGAACAGTAAAGCCATGTCCTTAAGGTGTGGGTTTGGGGAGGCTCCACAGTGAGGGGAAAGAGAAAAACACAGTTCTCTCCACTGAGCACATACAATGTATCATCTAAATCCAAATGTCCAAAAATTTCTCTCTTTTGTGGAAATTATAAGTTACTTCCTCTTCTGGATCCCAGGCTTTTTGATTCTCAGAAAACCATTCTATAAGTTCACTTGCAACCAATCCTGCAGGCCACTTAGACCAAAAGGCTTTCCTCCATGCGTCCTTTCAGAAATTAAAACAGATTTGAACCCTGACCATTGCTCGGTCTATTCTGTACCCTTCCCACCCCTTCCTCCTTCACACAGCAGAACAAAGGGGGTGCACCACAGCAGCTTTGACTCAGGGTTCGACACCTCCCCCGGTTGCCTTTCTGTCACAACTACTAGACTCCACCATCAAAGGACGACCGCTCTGCTTACGGACAGTGGCAGTCATGGCATAACAACAGTCTTATGCTCTTGGAGGCCATAAGGATTTCTCTCCGTGCACTCATCACCTTGTACTCCCCTCATGACTTCTGTGCCCTTCTTACCTCCTCCCACCTCCCCCACCTACTCTCAACTCCAAGGCTTCTGCAGCTCTGCGCTCTTTTCCTCAAAACTTCCACCATTACCCTGGCTCCAGGCCCCAGTTTTAATCCTGCAACCCCCGATCCCACTCATAGAGACAAAACACAGTACCCACCCCTCTTGGGAGCATGCCTGCTCAACCTCGCACAATTACATCCTAGGCTTTTCCCTCACATCTCAGACCTTCCTAAACAGAGCCCACACCATATGTCTAGTTCATAGATGGCAGTTCTCACAAAGCCTCAGCCACTTCTGCGGTGAGAGCGGATGCACAATATTTACAGTTGATGTGGTAATTGAGGCCTAAGCTCTCCCTGAACTCATCGTTCTGACCTAAGCCCTCACCCTGGGAAAGGGAAGCAGAGTTAATATCTGCACAGACTCAAATACGCTTTCCACGTCCTTCACAATCATGCAGCAATATGGACTGAAAGAGGATTCTTTTTCTTTTAAAGAGAAAAAAACTTTTTACAGAAAAAGATAGACGGTAACAATGGTAAATACATTGTGCATTGCTATCTTTAGTTACTCAGAGTACAAGATATCTGCAATTAATTGTCCAAACAATATTAGCACAAACTTTTCAGAACTAAGAGAAATTAGAAGTGCAACTGTCTTAACTATCATAATATATGTGTACACATATATTATTTCTTTCAGCTTCTCACACTAGGGAGACAATAAGATGTTTATACATATGAGTCTGATTTATTTCACTTATAAGAATGATCTCTAGTTGCATCTATTTACCTATAAAAGTCTCAAGTTTATCCTTCTTTTTGGCTGAGCAGTACTCCATTGTATAAAAATACCGCATCTTTTTTACCCATTTTTCGGCTGATGGGTATTTAGGTTGCTTCCAAGATCTGGCTGTTACAAATCATGTTGCTATAAATATGGGCGCACACATATCGCTGTGGTGTGATGTTTTTAACTTTTCTGGGAAGATACCCAGAGGGAGAATAGATGGGTTGAATGGTACCTCCACTCCTAGTTTTTTCAGGAATCTCTGCACTGATTTCCAGAGTCTTTGCACCAGTCCACACTCCCACCAACAGTGGAAAAGGGTTCCTTTTCTTCCACAGCCCCTCCAGCATTTGTTATTGGTTGATTTGTTGATAACAGCCATGCTTTCCAGGGTGAGGTGGAATCCCAGTGTTGTTGTGTTGTTTTAATTTGCAACTCTCGAACGACCAGTGATGTTGCACATTTTTTTATATATTTATTTGCTCTTTGTATTTCTTCATCTGAGAAATGTATATTCAGCTCAGATGCTCATTTGTGGATTGGGTGTTTAAGTTTGGGAAGTCTGATTTTTTTTGAGGTCTTTAGGTGTTCTCAGTAGTAATCCTTTGTCTGAGGAACAGCTGGCAAACATTTTTCCCACATTGTGGGTTGTCTCTTTTGTTGGTAGTTTCTCTTGCTGTGCAAAGCCTTTTTTTTTTTTCGTACCAGGGATTGAACTCATGACCTCACACTTGCCAGGCAGGTGCCTGTGCTGCTAAACTAAATCCCTGGCCCAAAAGCTTTTTAATAAGATGATCCCAGTTGTTGATTCTTTGCGATAGTTCCTGTGCTATCAGGATTTTATTCATAAAGTCTGAAAGAGGATTTCTTACCACCAGAGGATCCTCCATCATCAATTTGCACGTGATAAAGGCATTCCTAGAGGCAGCACTTCTGCCTATCCAGGCAGGAGTGATTCACAGTATTGGAACATCAAAAACTCACAGACTCCATAGCACCAGGAAACTTTCCTAGACCAGACAGCCAAGGAGGCTGCTGCCTCTGCCAACAACCACCCACTTCCCAGGGCCAGTTCCTCTCCTGACAGGCATCACCCCAACTATTCCACAGAACATTTGCAGTACCAGACAGTCTCCACCTCAAAAGGATGGTTCCTTGACCAAAAAAAAATCTCCTTCCCACTTCCTAGATTCATCCAATTCTCTCCTCCTTCTATGACAGCTTTCACACAGGCTATCAACCCCTCAGTAGCTTACTCCAACCTCTCATTTCAGCCCCCTACTGGAAGGCTACACTAAGACAGATCACTGCACATTGTCTAGTTTGCCATTTCATCTCCCCCCAAGGATTCCTCCTTCCCCCTTCTTACCCAACCCACCAAGCCCCTGGTTTTACCGCTACCCAAGACTGGTAAATTGACTTTACACATATGCCATGAGTTAAAAAATTTACATATCTCCTAGTCTGGCTGGACACTGTACAGGATAGATTAGGCACTCCCCACCACCTCTGAAAAGGCTGAAGCTGTCATACAGTGCCTCTTGTCAAATATTATCCCTCGATTTGGCCTCCCCACCTCAGTCCACTCAGATAATGAGACAGCTTTTACTGTTCAAATAACCCTAGAGGTCTCCAAGTCTTTCGAAATAGACTGGAAACTCCACACTCCCTATAGGCCACAGTCCTTGGGAAAAGTAGAAAAAGCCAATAACTTAATTAAGGCCCAGCTCACAAAACTCTCCATACAACTAAAAAAAGATTGGCTATCCCTGCTCCCTATTGCCCTCCTCAGGTTCAGGGCAGCACCCCCGTGAACCCAAAGCTACAGCCCCTTTGAACCGCTGCTATACAACCACTCCTTTCTCATGGACCCTCACAGTATCCCTGAAACTGCCCCCCACTGGGAGACTACCTCCCCGCCCTACAACTGGTCAGACAACAGATCTGAAAGGCAGAAAATCTCATCTCACCTTCTCCAATCATATGAGGATGACCTTGCTGGCAGATCAGTTTTGGTAAAAAAAAAAAAAAAAAAAAAAAATTTACACTCTTAACCCTAAAAACCCAGATAGACAGGTCCCCACACAGTTATCGACAGCACGCCAGTAGCAGCCTGCCTACAGGACCCACCCCACTGGGTTCATCACTGTTGCCTAAAACTTCACTCCGCGACCTGCTTCCCAACCTCTGCCACAGCTGACCTGTAGCAAGAACCAAAGATCAGCATGCTCCTATTACTTGGTCTCCTCACTCAGATACTATACCCCTTCATTTTTTTTTCTGTCTCTCTTTTCTAGGATGCCCACACAGCCCCTAGTCAAGTGTGAGGAAGTTCTGACAAATTACACACCCTGTCCCTCTTCTTTTTCTATGACACAACAGACAATAATGGGTCTCTGAACTAGATGTCTACCCAGCTAGGAGAAAAAAACTCCCCTTATTCACACCTGCAGGAGCTTGGCATTCAACAGGAAGCCAGCAGCTTCCCCGTGCAGCTCAACCTGCAGAGAGCTGATTCAATGAAAATCCACAGCAGACATGCTATGCCTGCCAGCGTCCCCATATGCAACACCGCCTTGTGCATCACCTAGCCCTAGACTCCCTATCAGAGATCTAAAATTTTGCAGCCTTTCAGCAATGCCTCTCTTCCCTACTTAAAGTCCCCTATAAAACGTGCTGTCATCCTTTGCTTGGGGCCACTGGTCTTTTTGCCCTTAGCCTGGCTGCACTTGGTTTGCAATAAAGTTCTTGAACATTGCTTAAACTCTTCTTGTCTCTGTGGTCTCAACTGTGCCTCAGTTTACACTCACAGTGTTGTCCCAACCAAAAGGAGACAAGGGAAAATGAGGGGACAAAGATGGTGTGTTGGTCCTGTAACAAAACATCCTAATCTAGGTGGCTTGAACGGTAGGTATTTACTTCTCGAAGGAGGCTGGGGATCTAAAATGGCAGCACTGGTGGATCCTGAGAGGACCTCCATGAGTCACTGAGAAAAACCCCTTTCTCTTGCCAGAACTCCGTGTGAGGAAGGCTGGAGTTGTCATTGTTCTTGAACTACAGGGGAACAGAGCAGGAAGTAACCCCAGACTCCATAGATTGCTCTGTAGTGAGGCCCCCATCTCAAGCATGTGTCTGACATATGCAGGGCCAGCCATTGGGAGGCCCCCCTTGTCCCAAGAATGAACCATGGGGCAGGTGGGAGTAGTTATGCCTTTTTGAGAGAAATCCAGCACAAGCATTTTCTCGGAGGCCCTGAAAGATGGCGAGAATGAGAACCAGATTTCACAGGGCTGAGGAGAGAGGAAACCAGAGTTCTTGGTTAGCTTTAGAAACCAGAATGCACATTTGAGAGGTAGGAGAGTGTCGGTGTCGCGTTCCCGGCCGGCAGGAAGACACACGACAAGATGTAAATGGTGATCGGACGTCTTTATTTCGTTCCCCTTCCCGGGACCGCTGAGAGCTCTCCCCAGCACAGGTCTCTACCCTGCGCTGCTTCCGTACTTCCTCCTACCGCGCGGGGAAGGGCACTTGCTTATATATAGTCGGGTATCCAATCACAC
>PVJX010043556.1:0-13610 GCA_004027295.1 Dolichotis patagonum
ACCATGAGAGCTGACTATACTTAATCATGACTCTTAAGTTCTTGGAGTCTCAGTTTTCTGACCAGTAAAATGTGGATAATTCTTGACATGCATGCTCGACAATGGGAGTTAAAAGAGAAAATGGGTAAAACAGCCCTGTACAGAGTAACAGATTAGATGCCCTGGTTGTTGTCCTTTCTGGATGGGGGGCTCCTGTGCCCTCTGTGGGTGTGGGTCCTTGGAGGGTTATCATGTGACTCCAGGATCCTGTGGCAGCTCTTGCTGCCTCTTGATAACAGAAGCAATTCATCCTAAGTAGGAGGATTTGAGATCAGCAGTCCTGTTTCTAGGCCCTGCTTCCTTTCCACTGCTCCAGCCTGGGATTCCTGTATTGGACAGGCAGAAAGAAAAGAAGAGAATGTTCTAGGGGAGCCTTATGCTGAGACTTCCATGAAACCTTCATTCCCAGTCTCTTCCTTTCTTTCCCTTCTTTGCTTTCTTTGTTCATCCATTCATTTAGTGATGGACAGGACACAAAAGTCAGAGGGTTTGCTCTAGGGAAGTTTCAGGGAGAATACAGTTCAGCTTCCAAGCAGGGCTTCATTGAATGAACATGAGCATACAAGCAGCCAGTTTCTTTGCCTTAAGGGAAACTACGGGCAGTGATGCTGGTTAGATACCAGAAAACCAACACATAAGTAAGAGGATGCTTTTTTTTTTTTTTTTTTTTGAGATAGGGTCTTGCTTTGCTATGTAGCACAGGCTAGCCTCAAACTCCTGGTGACCCTCCTGCCTCAGCCTCCCAAGTGCTGGGATTACAGGCATGTGTCACTGTGTCCAGCAAGAGAATGTCTGTATAGGTAGTTGATATCCTCAACTGTAAAACAGATAAAGGTGATATGCTTTTGTAAATTTGACCACCTTTGGGCTGGGGATTTAGCTCAGCGGCATAAGCGCCTGCCTGGCAAGTGCAAGGTCATGAGTTCGATCCCCAGTACCGCAAAAACAAACAAACAAACAAACAAACAAACAAAAAAACAAAAAACAAATTTGACCACCTTTATTTCTGCTTGTTTGGATTTCAGGTGCATAAATTTGACTCACTCATACTCCTCTTTCTAATATAATTTCCTCATCTTCCTAGAACCTCATTCCCACTCATTTCTTATTGCTTTGTAGAATCTAAGAATCCATTCCAATATGTTTTTATTTATTTATTTAATCGGTACTGTGAATCAAACTCAGCACCTCATGCTTGCCAGGCAGGTGTTGTGCTGCTGAGCTGTATCCCCAGTCCACCATGTTTTTAAATATGCCCTTGCTTGTCCTTATGAAATATGCATGGGGTTAATTTACAAAAATGGAATTATGTTGTAATCTTTGTAGTCCACAGTCCTCTTACCTCATGATTTTCAGGTCCAACCCTGTCGCTGCCTGTGGACTGATCTTTCGTTATTCTTGCCGCATGGTGTTTTACTGAAAGCACTCAATGCACTTCATACATTCATTTCCTCAGGGAACAGACACACCTCCTTCACAGCCTGATGGGCTTCCTGAGAGTATCACACAGAAAGCCCCTAACTCTGAGCCTGCCGCATGTCCCATTCAGCAAAGCAGGTTGTTCTTACCAGTATACTATTATTGTTTGTATTAGCACTTTAAGCAATGCTGTTCTGTAACAGCTAGCAATTCACCGCATTCGTGCCCTTGTTTATACCTTGTCACCATCAGCAATGATTTACTCTTTCACAGACCACTGATGTTCACCGTGATCTATGTCTAGGGTTAGGTACAAGATCCAAGAGATGAACTGTATGAGATCAGTGTCATGTCAGCTCACAGTCTAAGGAGACAGGTAATTCAGGATGGGGTTGGGACACAAAGGAGTCAGTGACCAGTTCTGCTGGGTGGCGTGGTACAGAGAGGCTTGCCAAGGACAGAGCCACCTGGTTTTAAAAGATGAACAGGAGGAGTTCACCAGGCGGCTAGCAGGGAAGAAATGGGAAGTGATTTTCCAAGTTGGTACACCATCTGCAAAGGGTCAGAAACATGTAACAACTTAGTATGTTAGGAAACTTAATTTTCTGTGGCCATGGGTATGAAAGAGAAGGAGAAAAAGACAGCACCCAACGTTCCTATTATATGCCAGGCACTGTTCTACATGGCTCAGTAATGAACTTCTGTTATGGCACACAAACTAGGAAGGTATTATTATCATTTTCATTCTGCGGGCAAGGCAGCAGAGGCTAGAGAGGTTAGTAACACACCCACAGTCACATGGCTTATAAATGAGGTACTCAAGAACTGAATCAGACCGTCTGGGCTCATAATCACAATGCTGTCACCTACAGAAGATAAGGAAGGTGGGGAGGGAGGGCAGAGATTGCGGAAGACCTAACCTGCCACTGGCGGGACCAGAGAGGAGGCAGTAGGAGGCTCCAGGTGAAGCCTTGAGTGGGAGACCATGAGAGCGCGTGGGCCTCATGTACTACAAGTGCTGTCCACGAGTGTGTGTGTGGGTATGCAGGGTGCAGATGAGTGTGTCAGGGTGCATGTCTGTCCCATAGTTGCATATGTGTGTGTGTGTGTGTAAGAGAGAGAATGTTTGGTTGTGCGTGGCCCTGAGCATGTGTCTCTCTGCATGTGTGAGCTTTGGTGTTCCTGCCACTCTGGGGCCCTGGGGAAGCTGTCAGAACCCATCAACCCGGCCTGGTCTGAGGGGCCTGAACTTGGCCTCAGAAGCTAGATGGGCACACATCAAAGGCAAGCCGAGGCTGAGACCAGTGGGGCAGAATAATTTAATGAGGATCCGGGAGAGAGGCTGGGTGTGGGAAGAGGTGCCAGTTTGTGCCCAGAGCAGCTCCCAGGTTCTGTGGTCCAGCATCTAGGGGCTGCGTGTGTGCTGGGCTAAGGAAAGAGCTGCCTGTCCTGGGCACCTGCTGTACTTCCCTTGGGCCCTATGCTAGGGGAAAACTGCATCTGAACTGAGGGATACTCCACCCTCACCTGGACACCAATCTGGTGGCCAGGAACCCTGAAGTCCAGGGGAACCAGGACAACATCCCTACGGCTGGTCTAACGGTCCCACGACATGAAACACACAAAGAATCATTCTAGTCTAACTCGCTCACCTTCCAGAGGAGAAACTGGGATCCAGAGAGGGGTAAGAGATTCCCTAAGGTCACCCAGCAAGACAGAGACTATATCGGACTTAGAATCAAGAGTTCCTGAGTCCAAGTCCAGAGAACTTTTCACATGTTAGGCCAGGATCAAACCACATAAACGTAAGCAATCGCAGGGTTGTTTATTTGGTGGGCTCCCTGGTCACTCACTGCCTTCCTTCTTGCCCATTTCTACAGGAGACAGGCTGTTTCCCTGCAGTCCATACCTGGAAGGGCATTGAGAGGCAGGCCAGGAATGGAGGCTGAATGGAGCATCTCTGCCTTTCCTCATTAGAAGAGTCTGTCTGTCTGTCTGTCTGTCTGAGTGCATGTGTGGTATCCTTTTGTAGGGACCTTAGATCAGAGAGAGAAATATGCGGAGGGGCAAAATCTAGTCAACTTTTCTATATGAGTAGAAAAAGCAGGATTTGGGGCAAGGGTAGGAGAGGAGTCCTGTGAGAACAGAGGAGCTCTTGCCAGGAAGCAGTTGTGATGGGGGCAGGAAGTCACATCGTGTCCCGGGATTACAGTGTGGGAGCTTCTTCCTATGAGCCTCCTATGACCATTGTCCATTCACAGCAAGAACCTCCTATAGGCCTTAGGCCCACCTATAGGGTCAGATTCAAACTCTGTAGCTCTACATCTAATCTGGCATCTATCAGATTCTAGGGTTTAGTCCTGGAGTCTAGAACCTGGGTTGCAAATTCATAGTCTACCATCTGAACTCAACTGAAAATTGAAGGGATTCCTTGGTTGCCACATGACTGACAAATACTCTTAAGCATAAAAACTTTAGACAGGGCAGGTACTCACCTGTTAGACAGAAGACTATAGGTTTATACCCTCCCTTTTCACTTGCACATATCATTTTCCTGGCACTTCAAGTACAGTATTACCTGGGTTCACAAATTTGATTTGTTCCACGAGGCTGGGGAAGGCAGCCACGGTCATATTTGTCACTTGATGCGGAGTTTGAGATCAGAACCAAATTTTTGCTAAGTGCTTCTGTTGGTGAACTGAATTGTTTCTGAACAGAAGCATTTGTGAACAGTTATTACCGTACTTGCATTTGATACCCTTAAGCTGGAGCTCTTGGAGAGACAGGCTTGGATATTCAATGCATCAAAATTTAGCATAGAGCCAGACATAGTGGTGCATCCCTGCAATTCCAGTTCTTGGGAGGCTGAGGTAGGAGAGTTGCTTACAGTGGGTGTAGGAAGAACCTCATAACTCAAGGTCTGGCCCATCAAGATAGGACTCCAGGGAAAAGACAGAGCAAACAAGTTGGGACCAGACCTGCTGTCATCCTGGCCGTCCCTGCCCCATGACTTGGCATTTTCTGGGGCTACCTGCTGGGCTTGGCCAAGGCAATATGGGGTGAGCTGCCTGGGCCTGTGGGGAACTGGAGCAGAGTGTACTCCCTGGGGTTGCCAGTGGCAGTGCCAGGATGCACCTATGCAACACCGTGCTAGACCACCTCCTCTGTGTGTGTGTATTTGTTTTTTGAAGTAGGGTCTCTCTATGGCCTTCAACTATGTGTAACCCACACTGGCCTTGAACTCACTGTGATCCTCCTGCCTCAGCCTCCCAAGTGTTGAGATTACAGGTATGCTCTACCACACCCAGCCTAGCACTTCCTTTTAAAGACTCAGTGGGTGCCGGGGATTTAGCTCAGCAACATAAGCGCCTGCTTGGCAAGTGTGAGGTCATGCATTCAATCCCCCAGTACCCCCTCCCAAAGACTCAGTGAGTAACTTCTACCCAGCGTCTGGCCTTTGATGTGCAGAGTCCCGATCATGTATATGTTTGATGCATACATGTGTGCAAAGGGATGTGTAGATATACAAACTCCAGTGAGTGTATGTGTGAAATAAGAGTGGCTGTGGGGAATGCTCATGGGTTTTACATAAGAGTTTATGGGTGACTGTGGCATGTGGATGTTTATACATGTGACCGAATGACAATAGAGATACGAATTCTAATCCTGGCTCTCCCACTTAGTAACTGTTGTAAAGGAAATAAGTCCCTTTCCCTGTCTCTTTCTGTAAAATGGAATAGACAGCATGTGGTGCTCTATTAAGGCCCCTGCTAGCTTTGCTATTTAACGGCTGGCTTAAGAGTGGAGCCCAGGCATGGGAAAGTTGTGTGCATTCCCGTGTATGTGCCTGGTTCTGGGAAAAGGACGTGACTTTGAGTTTTGCTTCCATACTTAGCAACTGTGTGGTCTCACATTAACTCCTTCCTTCCTCTTGGTTTCAGTTGCATTTTCTGAATGCAACTGCTTTGAAGACCAGAAATATTGCTTGTGAAGTGCCTGCCTCAGAACCTGGCTCTGTTTCCTCTCTCTGAGAGGTGTGTGTACACGTGCACATGGACTTGCACTCATGCTCACATGCCCGACTGTGCAGGTGGTCAGGGAAAAGTGTGACCGCTCTGCCTCACTGCTGCCTTGCGCGGCTTCTGACTTCTGTCTGTGCTGGGTATCAGGAGAGGTAGAACTGGGCAGTGTCCCAGCTACCGCCTGGGCCCACGTGGTCCTGAGGACTCCCTACTGCCCTAGACTGGTTGTCACATGGGTGCAGTAGCCCGGAAAGGAGGATTGGTGTGGCCAGGAGACAGGCTCCCCAATCCGATTAGTTCCCACCCACCATCCAGGGTATTAGGGACAAAAGAGACTCTTCTTAAAGGGTCACCTGCCAGCATGGGGTGGTGGCTGAGCCAAGCTTGGGACCCCATGCCCATCCAGAATGAGGTCGCAGAGTAGAGCCAGGAGTAGATAGGACTCTGACCTCCAAGAGCTCCCAGCTGGATGGAGAGAACCATGAGAGTCAGGCTGGATCTGTGGCTGCCTGTGGTCTCAGGGGAGGTACAACTGAGACCCTGGCTTGGAAAAAGGTGCATGGGGTTAGGGGATTTTTCCAGACGGGGAGGAGCTTAGAGGGTTGGTAGAGATTCGGGATTGCGGTGGGGAGAAGAGATGAGGGCATTCTAGGCAGGAAGATCACTGTGGGCAAAGGTGGGAAGCTGGGGTGAGGAGTGTGTGTGTGTGTGTGTGTGTGTGTGTCTACCAGACAGAGCGGTATGAGGACCTTGGAGATTATCAAATCCAACGCCTCTTTTATACTGGTGAGAAACTGAGCTTAGAAAAGGGAAGCGATGGGCCACTGTGCAGAGTGACGTCATGACTGAGTCCTGGCTCGTGTCTAGGGGTCTGCCCCCATCCCCTGCATTGAAGAGTGATGTCAGACTGACCTGCTTGGGCCCTTCTCCTGCTGGTCCCAGAGGAGTCTTTGGTGAGCTGGGATGGGGGCTTAATCATGATGACTGCCCTTGCCAAAGGTAGGTGTTGAGTCTGGTCCCTATATTCCTGTCCAAGGATCCTAAACCATCCCCAGTGGCTGCTCATCTATACCTGACCCATCAGGGCAGATCCCAAACCCAGATGTGAGTCTACCTGAGAATATCTTAACACCGGACCGTGTACTACGTATACCTATACTACATTTGCAACACGTACTAGACACCACACACAATATACTACCTATGTCCATACCACAGACAGTGCTAACAGCCTGACTCAGAGAAGAACCCACACAGAGGAAAGATCACAACACCCAGACCAGATATATCTAGGTATGCTTCCATTGCAAACCTACTCCCGGGCCCTTACAGTTGGCTCCAGAAACTCATCCAAGACCCCAACCCCCAGCTAATGATAATACCAAACCTCTCTGTCCTGAATACTGAGAGACGATTCCAGCACCAGGACCAAGTTCACCTGAGCTGGCATCCAGTCCAAGCCCAACATGTTCTGGTTGGATTTGCTATCTCCTGAGCAGAACACCCAGGGGCCTGCAATACCAGGAAGAGGGTCCTGCAGGCCTGCCTCCCTCCAATCGGTTCTCCCGTGAACTCCTCCTGGTTGCTGCGTTTCCCAGGTTCTGAGCCTTTTCATGGATTAATCTGTTAACCATCAGGCTGTCCAGAATGGGGGAACGGGATGTGTGTGTGGTGGGGGGGGGCAGACCTGCACCCTTTGGGGTCACAGCGGGATCCAGCTTGGGACGCTGGAGATGGGTGCAGCGGGAGCCGCGAGGAGCTAGGCAGGCCCTGCAGTCCCCACACCGCGTGCCCCCAAACAACCCGCGGGGCGCTGGGCGAGGGGCCAGGAAATGTGGCGCCGGCCCCTGAAGCGCTGGGGCCCCGGGGGCGGCAGGGTGGGGTGGGCACTGGCACCGAGGCAGCCGTCCGCAGAACGACGTGACCACCGGGCCCCACCAGGACAAGGCAGCCTCTGTGCCGACCCAGCTGATTCCCCTGCGGCTGCAAATCCCTTCCGGCTGATAGCCCGGCAGTCGGGTGGGTGGAGCGCCGGCATGGGAACCGGTCCTGGGGCGGGGGGCAGGTGGGCGCGGAGCGGGGCAGCCTGCTCTACAGGCTGTCTGCTGGGTACAGGGTGTTTCAGCCTCTTAGGGTTGCAGACAAGGAAACCGTGGCTAGGAGAGGCTGAATCCCCAGCCCAAGTCGCACAGCTCTTTTCTTGATTAATATTCAGGGTTTTCAACTCAGCCTCAGGATAAACTCTTTTTACATGAATTCCCGAGAGTTAGGTGGCATGCTATTCTCAGTTTATAAATGACGACGCTGAAATCCAAGACTTGAAGCCCTTTGCCCAAGTAGGTGGTGAGGTTGCAGTGGGTGCCCCAGTGCCCTCTCCAAACGCAGGCGCCTCACTGGCAGCTTCCCAGCTGGACCACCTGCCACCAGGTCCTCACCTGACACCCAGCGGGAGGCTCTGCCTTGTGCTCATGTCACAGGGAGTCCGCTCCAGGCCTCGGGTCTGGGGTGCTCAGTGTGGTCAGTACTCAGTCGGTTGCTGAGGTGAGAATGGAGGCGTTAGATGAGTGCCTGGCTCAGGTAGGCAGAGAGGGACTGGAGGGATACTGAGGCCAGAGCAGGACTTTGCAACTGCCCCTCTGTTCTGCTGGTGTTGCTGGGAGCACAGCTGGAATGCAGGGCCTGGAGAAGGGTCAGGGGGTGGCATGCTCCGGGGTCCAGCTTGGCCTCCAGGGAACAGGGTGAGGACTGTACAGTCATTTCTTTGGAATTAAAAATATGATACCTTCTCAGTGCTGAGGGAGCCCGGTCGGTTCCTGGGTTTCGTCTAACTCCTGTCCTGCCCCTCAGGACAGGACTGACTTAGGACCTTTCCCCCAGTCCTTGACCAATGTTTGTCATGCACAGAAACTGCAGGACAGGGGCGGAGGGTGTGTGTGGGGCGGGGGTGGCTTGCTGGTACAGGGATGTCTGGTAGGAATGTGCCTGTTTGTGCCTAAGGTGACTGTCCGTGTCTGTGTGCCCTGAGAGTGGGTCTGTGAGATCTCTGGTGGGGTGTGTGCCTGATGGGGTGTTGTATCTGTCATTTGTGCCTGGGAACCTTCACCTTATCAGATGCTGTTATCTCTCTGGGTCTGTGTTTATAGCTGTGCCCTTATCTGGAGATGTTTGTGGTATCTAAGTCTCTACCCCTATCCCTTCCTTCTCCTGCCCTCAGCAGGACCCTGAATGCCACTTTGCTGCCTGAATGTACAGAGGCATGTGGAGGGCAAGGGGAATGGAGAGCACATGTCCTGGGCTGCTGGCCTGCTGCTTGTGGAAAACTACTGAGGCTCTCAGAGCTGAGCAAGCCCAGCCAGGCCCAGGGCCAGCTCCGGAGCTTTGGCCCTTCCAGTTTCCTCCTGCCCTTTCTGGGTGGGGGCTGGGGACCTGCTGAGATGGGTCCTCACTGGGCAGAGAGCACAGCCTCCCTGCTAGCGCTCCCCAGATGGCTCAGGCCTCTGTCCTTCCCTGGGTATCGGCATCCCTAGGGGAAGAGTGAGGCGGTGGGGCTATTTTTCCTCAGAAGTCTTTCCTAAGCCTCACATTCTGTTCATCTGTGGATGTTAAAGCAATTCAAAAAAGGGCAGCTTCATCTCATTTCAGGGTTGTTTTGTTTTGTTTTGTTTGTTTTTGAAAGCACAGGGCCCTAGACTATTGGAGCAGAAAGGGCTCCTAAAGATGATCTGGTCCTATGGCCTTCATCTTACAGATGGGAAAACTGAGGCCCAGAGTGGGGATTGCAGATCTCCCAGTCACCTCCCAGAGAGCAAGAACCAGTCCTCAGCTCTGCTGTCTCCTAGTTACAGGCTTGTTTCCCATCTTGGCTTCTTTTTAGAATAACTTGTCCCATGTGAAGAAAAGGTAGTTTGATATTTGAGAACATTTTGACATACGGTTGAGCTGAAGGTTACTCCAAGGGGTGGGGGTTCAGGTGTGGCAGTGGACACGCGAAGAGTGTAGTCCAGATGGTGTTAGAGTGAAATGGGCCAGTAACACTCCTGGTTCTCATGTCTGATGAGGAAATTGCCAAGCAGACACCCAGTAGTAAGTAGTAAGCAGCTGCCTGTATTGAGGATCATGGGAGGTTGTGTTCAAGGCCAGTCTGTGCCAATAAAGGTATAATACAGAAAAGGTGCCAGGGTGACAGGAATGCACAGCACACAGGTCAAAGGTAGCAACAGCAATAGGAAAAAGGGGCTGATAACTCAAGCTTTCAGAATTTAAAGGCAGACACCTCTGATTTTAGTGCTTTTCACTAAATCTCCCAAGATACCTGTGCTCTGGCACCTGTGTTCTTGCCTAGGGCACTGGCAATCTCTTAGGCTTCTATTATTTTACTTTCTACCTCTCTTAAGGAACTGGAAGCAAGAGCAACTATTAGGTGTGATCTGGTTAAATGGAGGGAAGGGAAAGCCTTACTAAGTCCCTTGTTTTTAACTGTACTAGTACCAGTTAGGCATATTGAGTAACAAGGACTGAAAAGATGTGTCTGAGCTATGCAGGAGGGTTCTCAGGGGCAGATGGTGGGATAGGGGCTTCATCTTGTAGGTAATTGTATTTAAAGAAAGTTAGAATTGCGACATAGCAGGGCAGCTACTCTGCAGTTAGGTCAGTCTGTCTGCATGCAAATCCTGGCTTCAGTAATTTAGTAACTGCACAATTAACCATATAACCTTAATCAGGTCACTTTGTCTCTACACTACACTTTTCTCAGCTTTGCCATGGAGATTTCTCTCACTTGGTTGTTGTGGGGACTAAATGAGTAAGTGAGGATCCCGGAGCTGACACATGGCGAGTGCTAAATAATGGTTATGATGATGCTGATCCTGATAATGCAGCCTATAGTTTACACTAATCTAGGAGGAAAGAGCAAAGGTGAGGGGGTCAGTGGAATGGAAGTCATGAAAGGCCTGGAGGTCCATGGTGATATCCCCTGAATGAATGAGGGGGCCAGTAGAGCCTTCAGAGGGATTTGGGAGAAGCAGCAGCCAGAGGGAATGAGGAAGCCATAGTGACTGGAGACACAAGAGGCCTGGGAAAGAGTGTGCTTCAAGGAGGAGGCCCCAAGAGACTCTCAGGCTGTGGCCATGAGGGACTTAGAAAGAGAGAGGAGAGAGAGAGAGAGAGAGAGAGAAAGAGAGATGAGGGAGAGGTATAGGGAAGACGCACAGAGATCACTGGTTTCAGCCTCACTGGTAGAAGAGACCATAGGATACCCCTGTGGAATCGAGTTTGTGTTCAAACACAGAACCCAAGCTTCAGCCAGTTGAAAGGTTAATTAACGGGATGGGTAAGGAGACAGAGGCAGTGTTCTGTAGCTGCCGAGAATTTTGGCTGTGGTCAAGGGCTCAGCTTAGGAGGATAGGGTGAAGGGTGATAGTGCTATCTTGTATTTCAGGCGGACAAATTTAGGATCAAGGGATTAAGGAGCTTGCTCATAGCATAAATTAGTGGTGGAGGACAAACTATCACTCTGATTCTTTTTTTTTCCTGACCTTTTTTTGGAGACAGGGTCTCACTATATGGTTCTTCAGGCTGGCCTTGAGCTCACTTTATAGCCCAGGCTGGTCTCAAACTCCCGACGATCCTCCTGCCTCAGCTTCCCAAGTGCTGGGATTATAGGCATGCACAACCATGCCCGGCGTGTCACCCTGATTCTTAATGTAGTAATCTTCTAAAAATGCTTTTTCATAGGCACGAGTAGTCCTTGAGAATATTTTTTCTCTACTACCTCCAGTCTTGTTAGAAGCCTAGACTCATAGTTGGGGTCTGAAGGCAAGCAGTCAAAATCAGAATAGGAATGCGTGCATGGTTCAGTGGTATAACTCTTCTAAGCATGGTTTTGCACACCTGTGCAATCGCAGCACTCAGGGGCTGCGGGCAGGATGATCCTGAGAGTTTGAGGCCTGCCTGGGCTGCACAGTGAGTTCAGACTCGGCCTCAACTACATAACGAGACTCTGTCTCAAAACACCACCACCAAGAAAAACCAACAAAATGAAACAAAAACCAAAGTGAAATAGAACAAAACAAAAACAGTAAAAAAGCAAGCACGCACAATAATGAGGCCGAGGCGGGCCGTGGTCTGGGGCACCGTGGGCGGGCCTTGTAACTCCTGAGTCCACCCCTGATTTGTTATGTGGCCTTGCAGAAGATTTTTTCCCCTCTCTGGGTCTCAAAATGTGAGAATCTCAAAAGGGGTTATTAATGTTTCACAGTCACCTGCCAGTCATTATAAAATGCTGAAAGAGAGACTTTGAAAATGATATTACTATTTCCGCCGTGATCGTAAAGGTCTCATGCAACTCTTTGTGAGTCCCAGTTTCTGTACCTGAAAAACGGGAATCATGTTTATTCCTCCTGCTGGCTGAGACTGATGAGAATCAAGTTAGATGCATTATTTTGATGCCTAAGAAGAAATAAAATTTAAAAGCTATTTTGTTATTTGTCCACATTGTCTCACTAGCTTCCAGAAATCCCTCGGGGTAGGTTTTCTGGTGTGGGGCTGTGGTCATCAGCGGCATCCTTGGCACCGTCATCTGTGAGGGGCGGCTGCCCTCTAGTGTCCTACATGTGATGTGTGTCCCTAAGGAAGGAAAGAAGAAAGGAGGGATGGGAGTTCCAAATAACCTCCTTCATCCTTTCGGAATCAGGGATTTCAGGGGAGGGTTAACACTATTTTACCCGACAGTTCTGGGTAGACACTTGTTACATTTCAGGTACTTCTTTCGCTCTCCTGAGTGCAGAGTTAGAGGTCACTCTGCTGATGTATTTTTTTGTCACTCAAGTGCTAAGTGTCTGAGTGTTACATCATGACTAATTTTAAGCTCTACATTAATGATCCAAATGTACTTTCTGTGTGGATATTACAAGTTAAGGGAAAAATAGAAGAATTTTAGGCAATCCTTAAGGGGCAACTTTTACTCTCGGCTGACAAAAATTTTGTCATTGGCATGGCATCTGATCGCAGAGTTCTAACGGCAACATCTCTGTGTTAAAGAGCCTTACTGTACGTGGGTTTACTTCCTAGTCACTCTCATGTTATGAGGCATGCATTTGTGTTCATTTTGTATAGAAAATAAACTCAAGGTCATCCCCAGTCAGCTTGCACTCAGGCAGGGAATTTTTCAAGGCATCCTGCTGTTGCTTGTGTTACTCGAGGAATAGTTCACAGTGGCATGCTAGAAAGGATTAATACCACCTTCCAAACCCCAAGGTGCTGTGCTTCTTTCTTTTTTTTTAAATTTTATTTTAAAGAGAATAAACAAAAAAAAAAGACAGAATAAAACAAAAGAGGGCACTACAGAGCAGATCAGAACAGGACAACATAGGCAACACAGTACTTTACATTAAGACAACCAGACATTAACAGTAGCTATCACAATATCTCTTTCTCTGTTATAGTTGAGCATAGTTTCAAATACAATAATATCAAACATAACAAAATAGTATAAAGCCATTCAAAGAGTGAAAGAATTACAGGGCATTCTGAACCGAATAACAGAAAATGATCAATGGGTACTATAATATCTCATTTTCGATAGAAAAATTTTGTTTAAACTATCACACATATTCAAATCCCAATAAGACACAATGTGATAGATAGAACCAATGGTAGTAGAACAAAAGAAGCACGGTAGGACTTCTAAGAAGGACAATATTAAATCAGCAATAGATGTTATAATGTTTTGTTTTCTTCAAAACAGCTGTTCATATCATCACACATGATATAGTCAAACAAAACAGAATAAAACCATTCCAACTGATGATTGAAAACATTGAAAGGCTTCAAAGCTATGAGATGGGGACTCATGCTTACCATAAAGTCTTATATATTCTTATCAACTCTCATACTAGGGAGACTATATGGTATTTACACTTGTTAGTTTGGTCTATTTCACTTAAGAGAATGGTCTCAAGTCATGTCCATTTATTTATAAATATCTCAATGTGATCATTCTTTATAGCTGAGTAGTACTCCATTGTATAAAAATGCCACAACTTTTTTATCCATTCCTCAGTTGATGGGCACTTAGGTTGTTTCCAAGATCTGGCTATTACAAATTGTGCTGCTATAAACATGGGTGCACAT
>PVJX010043557.1:0-13603 GCA_004027295.1 Dolichotis patagonum
GCTGGGCTCTGTTTACCTGATTGTGAAGGAAAGCTTTTCTATGTTGCCGCCATTCTGGAACCTCATGTGACTGCCGCCATTCTGGAACCTCATGTGGCCTCCCATGCCATTCTGGAGCATGGTGCTTTGAAGCTCTCTCATCTGAGAAAATTCTTTCCCTTTTGCAGTTTTGGGGCTGCAAAGGGTGGAGACCCACTGCGCCCTGGGATGCCCAGTGGCCATGTTTCTTATCTCTCTGTTCCTTCTCAGCAATCCAAGTGTCGGCACTATCTTTGCAATCCACAACTTTACTGGAGTTTTCCTTCTGGCCAAACTCATGGTGTTTTAAATTATTCTGCTGGGCTCTTTGTTCTTGATTAGCAACATAAAGCTGGCTAAAAGCCCCCAACAATAGCCATGACACAGCCTCAACGTTTGACTACCTTGAAATTTCCTTTGCCAGATTAATCAGTCCATTACCCTTAATTTCAGTCTCAGGCAAAGCCTCTGGGCATGAGCAAAATGCAGACAAACTTTCTGCCAAGCCATAACATACATCATAGGGAGTCCAACAACCAATACAGAAACCTCCCAAGCCTGGTCTTTACCATCAGGCTTTCTATCAGCCTTCTGGTCTCCTGAGTTCTGACCAGAATCTTCTCTACAGAACAACCTAAGCTTCTCCAGCTCTGTGCATCCAGGCAACATGTCCGAATCTTTCCAAACTCTGCCCACAAGCCATTTCCAAAGCCTCTCAAAAAATATGATCAGGTGTAGTCATAGCAATGACCCCACTCCTCAGTACCAAATTCTGTCTTAGTTACTTTTTACTCATCACTGAGACAAAATACCTGATGCCCAAAGTTGGGAAAGGAAAGGTTTATTTCTTACAGTTTTTGGAGGTTTCAGTTCATACTCAGCTCCAAGGCAGGGTCGCATGGCGGGGCCACAGTTCATGGCGGCTGCAAACCGCAAGCAGAAACCGGCAAGAGAGACATACCTTCTTTCTGCTATTACATCACATCTTGGCTCCACCCCTTAGGAGGGTGTAACATTGACACCACCAATCCAAGCACTAGACAATGAAGCAATCACAAATGCACAATGCAAATACATGAGGCCTGGGGGCCACCAACATAAACCATGACATTGATCTTGAGTTGTATTCCTTTACCTACAAAAACCTCAAGGTTTTCCTTCCTTATAGCTGAGTAGTTCTCCACTGCACAGAAGTGTCATGTCTTTCCAACCTATCTGCAGCTGCTGGACAAGCTGTCCCTATTTCTCTCTGGTTCCCTGTCACATAGAGCATTGTATTCTCATCTTTGACTTTTGGTTCATAAACTCTCTTTCAGGTTGATTATATTTCCTATACAGAGCATCTTGATGAACCCTATCTCCTGATCTACTCTGCCTGTGTTTCTTTTTGTTAGTGTATCAAGGCTATCTGTGTTAGAGATTATAGCCAATCTTCTCTGCCTCATCTCTGCTATGCTATTTATCTGCTGTTGGTTGTCTACTTTTCTCCTTCATTCCACTGTCTGTCTGGTTCATTGAGGCCTCTCTGCCACTGTTACTGGAATCCTAATGATTTTTTTCTCTCTCTAGAATATCCTTCAGTATTTTTTGCAGGGTTGGATTAGTAGTCGCAAACTTCTCCAGTTCCTCTTTGTCATGGAAGCATCTTGTTTCTCCACTAATTTTGAGAGATAGTTTTGCAGGGTGCATCAATCTGGAGGTTATTTTCTTTCAGGGCTTGGAATACTTCACTCCAAGCCCTTCTTGATTTGATGGTTTGTGTCGAGAAGTCTGTTGTGATTTTGATGGATTTTCTTTTATAGGTGATCTGTTTCTTTTCTCTGATGGCTTTTAATATTCTGTTCTTGTGATAAATTTCTGGAATCTTGATTATTATATGTCTGGGTGTAGATCTGTTTTGGTTGTAGCTGGCTGGAGTTCTGTATGCCTCATACATCTGAATATCATTTCCTTTTCCTATGCCTGGGAAGTTTTCCTTAATTATTTCTGTAAATAACCTTTGTATTTCCTTTGTGTTTACCCCTGCTTCTTCACTCACATTTTTTATTCTTAGGTTATAGATCCTCTTGTCATCTTCTAGCCTTTGTATTGTTACTTCCTGGATCCTTGTTACTTTTAAGAGATCTTTCCTTTCATGATCACACATTGCAAGCCTATCTTCAAGTTTTAAAAGTCTAACTTTAGTTTCTGTCAAGCAATTTTGCCAGCTTTCAGTGGAGTTTTTAATTTCCTGGTAATCTCTTTGAATCTGTTTCATGTATTCTAGTTTTTTTTATTCTTCATTGAAGATTTCTCTCTTTTTTCTGGGTTCCTCCATTCTTCCATCCATGTATTCTTGAGAGGTGCTTAACATTTCTTTTATTAATCTTCTTAAATCTTGCTTTACTTGTATTAGTATTTTAGTTTTGAGTTCATCTATGATGTCACAAAGATATTTCTTTATGTCAGCTGATGCCATGTCTAATATTGCATGTTTGCTGCCCTTGATCTCATCTGTATTTACCTCTCCTGGACTTATATTCCCTGGGCTGGGGGCTGGGGGTTTTTCCTTATTTCTTTCTCTTGTCATGTTTCTGTTTTCTTTCAGACAGGTGTATGGTGGAGGTCTCAGCCCTTTCTGTATTGCTTATGGTTTTTCTGAAGCATGCTGGCTAGGGGATTGCTGCCTTTTCCAGTGTACTATTGATCAGTGAGATGCATGCAGGGCCAGCGTAGGCTGGCCTCTCTCCTCCGAGCCAGTCAACTAGCGAGTGCCTTCACTATGTTAGTCTGTGCTGTGCAAATATCACCGGTTAGGGACAATTTCGTCCCTGGCAATTGGGTCCTGACCAGGGACATGACCCAGCCCAAGAGATCCCACCAGTCCACTTTGGGCCAGGAGCAGCCAACTGACACCACTGCAGTTCCAGGTTCAGGCTCATACTGCCCAAGTCCAATGTGTCATCCAGCCAATCATTCCCTCCCACAGGACCAAAGTCCAAGCACTCATCATGGGTTAGTGCAGCTCTCCACGCTAGTTCGGTTCTCTGTTGCAGTGTGTTCTCCTGCCAAGGGCCTTGGGCTCACCAACCCCTGACTTGAGCGTGACCACAACTTCAGCACAACCATGAGTCCTCTGACTCCAAGGCACCCAGTACAGCGTGGAACTGGCTCCAGTGAGAGCACATCTAGTTCCAGTCTTCCATCCACATTTTTCCTTTCTTTCTTTTCTTGTTTTTTTTTTCTTTTTCCTTAGTCTCTTCTTGGGTCGTGAGACTCCCTCTCCTTTTGTCTGGTCTTCTCCATGGTGTTAAATTCTAGCATCTGATCTGTTTCTCTCAGAGAGGCTCTCTACCCTACTATCTATTAATCCACCATCTTCCCAGGTTCTGGAAGTGACATATTCTGGGGTCACTGAGATTAATTTAATGGATCACAATCTCAATTCTTGAATAAAAATTTCTAAATGAGAAAGAAAAGATCAGCGAGCCCTGCAAGCAGTAAGTGAAGATGGTGTTTTTGTTTTCAATGTGTGTATCTATTTTGGATCATGATGCAAAATGGATTTATACTGTTAGGTGTGATCCCAACATGGCACCCACAAGGATAGCTCATGACTCATATCTGTGCACTTGGATTCATTACTTAATCTCTCTGGGCTTCAGGGTACTCATGTGAAAAATAAAACTAATAAGGCCTATTTTGTTTCAGCTTGTCACACTAATGAAATGAGATGATGTTTACACATGTGTGTCTTATTTATTTCACTAATGAGTGTGTTCTCAAAGGTGCATCCATTTATAAGGCCGGTCTTGGAAAGTGAAACTCTAGCCTGCTGATGCACTCTTGCGAGGTCACACTGTTTAGCAGCAATTCACTATGTGCTGGTTATAGTGCTTGTTTATCCCTGCAGATGGGAGGCAGAGAGGTTTGTTTGGCTCCATTTTGGGGCTTATGGTCTCTGCAGAGTCATTTAGTTGCTTTGTGTAAAAGATAAGGCTGGTAACAGGCTGAGCAGTTCTGATTCCTGGCACTGGCTATAGAGTGGGTATTGTGTTTTTTTTTTCTCAAAATCACACACACACACGCACACACACACACACACACAAGTCATGGGTCATGGGTGATCATCCTTGGTGGAACTTAATGGAAATGCTTGTGTCAGCCCCATTGCCTTAGAATCTGGAGTTGGAGTTGAAAGCTCCTATCAGCTCTCCTGGGCACAGGAAGGGCAAGGAAAGCCAGCAAAGGAAGGAGAGGGTAGAATTCTGGCTTCACTCTCTTTTAGTTCCTTGCTTTTGTCACCAACTTTAGAGATCACCATAGCTATCAGTTTCTCAATACCAATGCTCTGAGCAAAGACTACCCAGCATGCCAGAGGTGTGCATCCATGGTAATCGCAACCCAAGTTGTTTGGGGGGAACTTGGAGGAGACTTTTGTCTAAGTCAAACCAGCTGAACTTTGACCCCTGCCCTTGGGTCTGTATATAGGTTTGACAGGCAACCTTGGACTTCAGAGTGCCAAACTCCTCACTCAGCACGGGAATGGTGGCTATGTTCTGAGCATGCGTCCTAGGAAGAGCCAGGACCTTGCTTCCCAGAGCACCTATCACTACACCTTTCCTTCCTCCAGCCACACTATGCAGCTCCTCACTGTTAGTTTTCTGGTGCAATAGAAAGGCAGAAGAAAAGAGAAAGTGACAGTGGCCATTTATTTGAGGATGCGGAGAAGAGAGGAGCCCACAACCCATGTGGGTTTGGCTGTGTCCTTCGCCAGACTCAGAGAGGGCTGAGAGTTACATGACCTCTGCTGGGAAGTGGTGCATGGGGTGGGCATTGATGACGTGTGAAGAACTGATCGGAATTTTCTTCTTGAGCAAACGGGAGAGAAAGTAACAATTTGGGCCAAAGGGGAAAAAGGAGGAAGTGGCCGTCAGGGTAAACATTGCCACTTTGGCCCTGCCATGGAAGAGCGTAGCCATAACTGTACAATAATTTATACTGGAGCAAGAACCTTTCACTAACCTTCCTGCCTCTTTATCTTGTGATCATCCCTAGTGCTTCCCTTCCGATCTCCATGTTTAGCTGCCTCCAGAACAAACTTTCTCCTTTGTAAAGCCCGGCATCTCAGAGCTTGGGCTGCACTGCGCAAGACCAGCCCAGTTTGGCAGTAAGAGAGCAGGAGCCAGGGGATGTGACTCAGCCAGCCCTGGCTGGATGCTTTGTCACTGTGACACACAGAGAGACCACAGGAAATGACTGCTGTAGGGAAGCAAGGTGGTGGGTTATGTTTCTGGCCCTCAGGCCTTTGCTGGAGAGAGCAGAGCTGCCTATCAGCACCAACCCACTTAGAGCTTAGGCCATGATCAACTTGAGCTCAGCGTAGCCACTGGGTTGATACATCCATCAGCAATTCACTGCTCGCTACCCAGGGCAGGGAGAGTTAAATCCTCCAGCAGTACCCTAAAATGTGTAGGATCACTTAACTCAGTACATGAAAAGACTGTGTAATGGTTAGGATATTTGGATGGAGGAGCCAATTTGAGCAGAATGAGACCTCTGCAATGAAGATATCAGGCCATACCATGATGTCCACAGATGAGTCTGGCCTCCCAGCAGGGACTGGAGCACAGTAGGGAATCTGGGCACTGCTATCCATCCTGCCTCTGTCCCTGTCTGTGTGGCAGCTCCTTTCTTTGGCCCCACGGACCTGATTCCCAGTAGATGGTGAAAATTGGCTTCTCTCCATGGTTCTGGAGTTTCTCTTTTTCCAGGGAAATAGATTGTGGGGCTTAAATACTGGATTCTAAAAGGGGCTTAATGGCTCAGTTTGGGTACCTGCCCTGACATGATCTGATTACTTTTAATATTATCAACTTCTCTTTTTAATAATGCTAGCAGTATGAACAATCCTAATTATGTGTGTGTGTGTGTGTGTGTGTGTGTGTGCGCATGTGTGTGTGCTGGAGGATGCAGTGAATAGGTGGGAACAGAAGTGTTGTGTGTTTTAGGTGAGGCAATTGCAAGGAAGGGAACTGAGTCGATGAAGTAATTGTGGACAATATTGTCTGAATATTAGACAACATGTCCCTTTACAAATTTATTCATCCAAGTGAATCCACTTCCAAATAGATACTCAAAGAATTGAAAGCATCTTCAACTAATGGTCCTAGGAAAACTGAACATATTCATGTACTCAAAACACAATCAACTCAAAATGGGTCAGGCCTTAAGATGAGAGCTGAAACTTTAAAAATATAGAAGAAAGCAAAAGAGAAATTCTGAAAGATATTGGTATGTACAATAATTTCCTGAGCAGGACTCTAGTAACAGGATTCAACAGCAAGAATTGATGAATGGATTGCAACAAATCAAAAATCTTTGGCACAGCAAAGGAAACAAGAGTGATGAGACAACTCTTGAAATGAATGAGAGAAAATCTTTGCCATATTTTATCTGGCAGGACTAATATATAGACTATACAAAAAACTCAAAAGAGTTAAAGCCAAAAGAGCAAATAATTCTATCAGTAAATGAGCAAATGAGCTGAACAGATACTTGTGAAAAGAAAAAGTACAAATAGCCAATATATACAAGAAAAATGCTTGCAATAGCTCTAGCCATCAGAGAAATGCAAATCAAAAACTGAGATTCAATCTCACTCCAGTGAGAATGGCCATTATCTAGACAATAGAACATAGGTGGGAGGGAATGTAAATTAATATAATCATTCTGGAAATCACTATGAAGTTTCCTCAAAAAACTAAAAGGAAAGCCTGGCATAGTGGTGCATACCTGTAATCCCAGCATTTGGAAGATGAGGCAGGAGAATCACTATGAGTTCAAAGCCAGTCTAGGCTACGTAAATGAGTTCAAGGCCAACCTGCATTGTAAAGCAAGACTCTGTCTGAAAAACAACAAAATAAAAATACAAAAACAAAAACTAAAAACCAAAAGTGGAGCTACCATATGATCTGGCTATGCCACTTCATGGTATGTACCCAAAAGAACCAGAGTAGCATACTGTAGGGATACCTCCATACCCTCATTTATTGCGTTACTACTCATGATACCCTAGGTATTGAATCAGCTTCGATGCCCAGCAATGGATAAATGGATAAAGAAAATGTACCATATACACACAGTGAGATATTATTCAGCTACAAGGAAGAATGAGACCACGTCATTTTCAGAAAAACAAATGAAATTGGAGATCATCATGTTAAGTGTAATAAGACAAACGTGAACAAGTATCACCTGTTTTCTCTAACATGTGGAAGCTAGAAGAAAAAAAGTCTACATGAAAGTAGAAGGGAGATTATCAATAAAGGGGAATGGGACAATAGGAGGGGATAAGAGAGGGCAATGAGGGGAGTAGATACAAGCGAAGTCTATTATTTCCCTGTAGGGGAATATCCTATGAAACTATTATTTTACAAAATCAATAATATGTACTAATAATTATAATAAGAAATTAAAAGCAGAGCCTGAAAAAGATATTTGCACATCCACATTCATAGCAGCTTTGGTCACTACTGTGGGGAGCAGCTCCAGTTTCCATTGGTGCATGAATGGATAAGCAGAATACACACCCTAGATATTATCCAGCCTTAATCAGGATGGGAATTCTGGCGCATGCTGTGACTTGGGTGAACCTGGGGAAAATCATGCTAAGTGAAACAAGTCAGCCATCAAGGGACGATACAGCATAATTCCACTTGCATGAGTCACCTAGAGTAGTGAAAGGCATAGAAAGGAAATGAGACTGTGGTGGCCAGAAACCAGAGGAGGAGGGACAGGGACTCAGAGGATAAGGGGGACATTGTGGAGAGTTGTGGGGGTGATTGGCAATGATTGTCACATAAAGGGGGATGGACTTGATGTTGCCGAGTGATGCCCTTAGAAATGGTCCCTGCTCTTTGTCTCACTTGGGACCTTGCATGGCTCCCCCATCTGCTCTCCTTAGATTATCTTTGGTGAAAGGATCGGAAATCTGCTCCACCCATTGAGATGCTGGCCTCTCACTCAGTTAAGTTCTGGTGGTGTTTCTGATGCAGCTTCGTTTCTTAGTTCTTCCTGGACACAACTCAACTTTGATCTTGGAGCTGAGCACTTAGGCCCCATGTGTGGCCACTTCAGCTGTGGTCATCTCTGAGGGCACAGATCTCTGCCCGAAGAGTTCCCTCCTGGTCTGCAACCCACTGCCCTTGGGCTGCAGCCATCCCCATAGCAATTACAGAGAAAAAGAAAACAAAAACCAAACAAAACAAATTTTAAATACCAGAAAAACAAACACCACCAAAAACATAACATAGGACCCTCTTAAGGGCCTCCCTCAGACAGGCTAGAGGTGTAATCCTGACTCCATTATTTACACCCTTTGCAAGTTACAGGATGTCTTCTAGTCCAGTGGTGGGGAACCTATGGCCCGAGTGTTGCTTTTCTTTTACGACAAGAGATGTTAATGTATGAGTTGTGTTTTCTAAACTGATACCTCAGTGTTCAGGTTTCATTGCTTCAGGTTGCAGCTTGGGCCCTTGTCTCTAAAAGGCTCACCATCACGGGTCCAGATCTTACGTCTCTCATTTATGAAATGGGGCCTTGTGGGGGTGGTTCTGAAGATTAACGGAGACTTCTGGGTATTTTTCCTTTCCAGTCCTATTTGTAGATCAGGCCATTCATATATCATAGGGTAAAGATCTTAACATTGGAGTCCACATTACCGATGGAAAGAAAACCAGCCACCCCAAGTCAGTAATGATACTGCTTCAGAGCCTGGAAACTAGGCAGGACAGGGACCCCTTGGCCACTTTCAGGTTGAGTGACTCCTCGTCTGTGACACTGTATTGGCCTTTCGTTATTCTAAGGGAGTCAGACATCTCCCTCCAAAAAAGAAGCCTCAAAACACTCAAAACACTCAAGAATCTTCTGGCTCCATTAAATTTGCAGACTGCTCGGATGAGTCCAAGGATGGGTGTAAAAAACAAAAGTGCTGGGGCTGGAGATTTAGCCCAGTGGTGTACGTGCTTGCCTGGCAAGCGCAAGGTCATGAGTTCGATCCTGGTATCACACCAAAAAAAGCTTTTAAAAATCACCTGTGTTCCATTCGTAATGGGCGATAGTCTGCTTATTATTAGGGATGAGTTGACTCATTACATTCAGGTTCCTTGAAAGGATGTGTGGTGGAAAAGAAGGAACGGATTGAACGGTAGGACTTCACAATGCACAAGGACAGCTGGAGGAAACGGGCTGAGGCTGATCACCAACGTTTGGATCGATCACAAACATTTCCATGCATTCCTCTCTGCCCCTGGCCGCGTCCTCAGGGTCTCCCTGCCAACTGTCTCACAGTTGCCCACAGTCACTGAACAGAGTCCCTTTCATACGTCCTCAGGTAGCAGACTCCCTCACAAGCCCCCTCGCCTCTGTTAACACGTGGATCCTTCACAGTTACCCTTTCATGTGTCCCCTGACACGGATGTCCAGACAGACTCCCACACCGTGTGTGCGCGCACAGCACCCTGGCCTGGCCCCACCGACTCGGCCAGCTACTCTTCCCGCTACTCCACGTCAACCCTTTCAACAAATATTTACTGATGTGCCAGGCACTGCTGGGACCTGTGGGAGAAACAGAAGGGAACAAACATGGTCTGTTCTCTGAAGGAGCTCAGGGCTACTGGGGAAGGGGTTGAGGACTGAAGGCAAACCCGGAGGCATGCAGGTGAGGGCGAGGTGAGCAACAAGGACAAGAGATGGGAGCACTGGGAAAAGAAGGTCACCTCCCCCTGCAGAGGTGAGGACATGTAACAGGGGGTACCCATGTGGCACGGTGACAGTTTGATGTACCAGAGGACGAGACAGTGGTGATATGGTTGGAGAGGAAAACAAGGGCAGATAATAAAAATCCTTCTGTGCCGTGCCAAGTAATTTGGAATTGATTCAATATTCAGTGGTGCTTTTAGTGGTAAGTAACAGAAATGTCAATTCTGCAGGCTTACCAAATAAGGAAAGTGTATTTCCTCATATAACGGAAAGCTCAGTGTAATGGAACACTATGCTCAGCGGTCATCAAAGATCTAGTGTTCCCTGTTCCATCCTGTGGAGAGTGATCATTCTTCTCATGATTACAATATGAGTGCAGTGGCCCCAGCACGGCACCTTCACTTAAATCCTCCAGAAGCAAAAAAAAAATCATTCTATCTCTTATTTGTGCCACCTTTTGAAGGCTAAGAACCCTTTCTTTAAAAATTAATAATTCTTTCCCAAAATTTACATGATGCTAGCAGTCTTTCTGCCCCTTAAGTTCCTGTGCCACTTGCTAATCAAGGAGATTGGATTGGCTTAGTTAATCAACAAAACTGGACAAAATCTCAGTTCCATCAACAAAGAAGTGCATGACGGTGACCATCACCTTACAGTGCAGGACCGACCAAAGGGTTTGAGGTGGGTGGGGTTGGAATGGGATTGAGTTTGCACTGTAGGAAGACAGATTCACACAGGGGGCCTGGTGAAGCCACTCTGGGGCGCCCGAAGGTGGAGCTTTACAAAACCTTCAACTCGTGGAGGGAGAGACTTCTCTGTCTTCTGGAGCAGCAGCCCATGGCCCAGTAGTTGACTCATTCCAGCTCTGACTCCTTCCTCCTCTGCTCTGCAGCATCTCTTCCTTTAGAACCTTTTCCTGTGTGTGTGTGTGTGTGTGTGTGTGTGAGTGTAGGTGTGGGGCGTTGGGTGAGCTACACCCTCAGCCCCAGCTCCTTTTCAACCTCCTTTCCTGGCTCCTCTCCATCTCCCTGATCCTCAGGCCTGTGCTTGCTTGCACTGCACCTCATCTACTTGCTCCTGAAGTCTGAGCCCTTTCCAGGTGCACAAATTCCCTCCACCTCATCTATCCCTTCCAGATGTGTAGGTCACTGCAAATTCAAAAGGGCCAAGTTCAAGTTCTAGCACTCTGAATTTCACGTGCGCTTTCGTGAAGCTGTTTTGCCTGAGAATGTGTCCAGGTGGAGGTGTGAATTTACCAGTCCTTTTTGGATTTGAACAACAAAGAGTGGTTAAAAAAAATCAGTCAAGACTACAAAGAGCTGGATGCAACAGTGCATGCCTGTAATCCCAGCACTCAGAGAAGCCAAGACAGGAGAATGTCTTGGTTACTTTTCTCTCATTACTGAGACAAAATACCTGATGCTCAAAATTAGGGAAGGAAAGATTTGTTTCTTGCAGTTTTTGAAAGTTTCAGTTCACAGTCTGCTGGCTCCACAACAGAGTAGCATGGCACAGGGGCAGCTATTCACAGTGGCTGCAGATAGCAAGTGCAAACAAGACAAATGAGAGAAAACATGCCTTTTTCCCTCCCTATTTTGTATGCCAGCTCCACCTCTGGGCAGGTGAAGTATTCACACTGCTAATTCCAGCACTAGACCACGAACCACTCACAAATGCTAGATTCAGCTGCCACCATGACTGCATGAGACTTGGGGGCCACTGACATAAATCATGACATTCCACTCCAGCCCCCCAAAGTCTCATGCACATCCTTTATACAAAAGACATTTAGTCAGTCTCCAAGAGTTGCCACAGTCTTAACAGTTTCAGCATTGCTGAAAAGTACAAGTCCCACATCTCCTACAAGATGGAAGGTAAACTCCTAGCTGTATACCCCTGTACAAATGAAAACAAAGTTAAACACTTGCAACGTACAAAGGTGCAAGATAAACATTTCCATTCCAAAAGTTACAAACGGGAGGGTACAAAGGATTGGGACAAAAGCAAGTGCAAGATGCAGCAGAGCAAACATTAAGTCCTGGAGTTCCATGCTCGGCATCCAAAGCAATCTGGTTGCTAGCTCCAAAAGGCTTGAGTGACTCCACCTGCACAGCACTTTCAGGGGTTTTAACTCCCACAGCTTCTCTCTCTTCATTCTGCTCAATTCTTGTGGCTTTCCTTGGGTGATCCACTTTGCTAGATTTTCCAAACTTTTGGGGTCTGAACTGTATGTTTCACTTCACACTTGCAGATTCACATGCTGCGCTCTCAGGGGTGCACTTTCTGGCCTCCCAGGCCCTCTAAGGTTGGGGTGCAATCTGCCTTAACCTCAGAACTTGTGTATTTTCTTTGCACTTAAAATCAGTGCCATGTGGATGCTGCCAAGGTCTGCTACCAGCTGGAGCAGTAGCCAGGTTTTCCTCTCTCTTGACTATAGGTGTCTCATGCCTGGATTGCTGAGCTCTCTGAACCTGATTGTGAGGTACATCTTCCCGATGCCACCACTATTCTGGAATGTGGTGTGGCCGCCTCCATTTTGGAAACTCCTGTGACCTCCATCACCATGCTGGAATGTGGAGCTCTGCTGCTTTATCCTCCAAGCAAATTCTTTCATTTTTGCAGTTTTGAGGCTGCAAAAGGTAGAGACCCACTGCTTCCTGGGATGCCCCATGCCATCTTTTTTATTTTTTATTTTTTGTTCCTTCTCAGGAATCAAGCCCTCAGCTCTATCTTTACAGTCCACAGCTACGTGACCAAACTCACAACATTTTAAATCATCCTGGTGGGCTCTTTGCTCTTGATTTGCAACATAAATCTGGCTAAAAGCTCCTAACAATAGCCATGCCACCACATCAACATTTGACTGCCTTGAAATTTCTTTTGCTAGATTAATCAGTCTGCTGCCCTTAATCTCAGTCGCAGGCAAATTCTCTGGATATAAGCAAAATGCAGACAAACTTTCTGCCAAGCATAACACACATCACATGAAGTCCAACAACCAATGCAGTCCTTCTTCCCAACAGAAACCTCCTGAGCCTAGTCTTTACTGGCAGGCTTTCTACCAGCCTTCTGGTCTTCTGAGCTCTGACCAGAATCTCCTCTACAGAACAGCCTAAGCTGCTCCAGCTCTATGCATTCAGGCAACATCTCTGAACCTTTCCAAACTCTGCCCACAAGCCATTCCCAAAGGCTCTTGAAACACATGATTAGGTTTAGTCACAGCAATTACCCCACTCCTGATACCAAATTCTGTTTTAGGCACTTTTCTTTCTCATTGTTGAGACAAAATATCTGACTCCAAAAGTTAGGGAAGGGAAGGTTTGTTTCTATTTTTATAGATTGAAGGTTTCAGTCCATACTGAGTTGGCTCCAAGTGACAGGGTGGAATAGTGGGGCCACCATAAACAGCAAGCAGGAAGAGCAAAAGAGAAAGACATACCTTCTTCCTGCTGTTATACTATATACTGGCTCCACCTCTGGGTGGGAGTGGCACTCATACCACCAATCACAAACACTAGATTCAGTGGCATCGATAATTGATTCAAACTTGGATGAGGCCATCTGACAGATGAACCATAATAGTGTGGCAGAGAGGCAAGGGCAGAAAAAGAAAAAAGGTAAAAGGCCTTTATTGGGAGCATGGGAGGGCCACAGTAGAGTGTAAGATCTCCTCAAGGCAGACAAAGAAGCAGCAGGGTTTTATTCAGTATGACAGGTGGTGGAGATTGAAGGGGCAGGCAGAATGATGTATTGACAGCTGATTGGGGGAATGTTGTCATGCACACAAATAGTGAGAAGTTTGACTTTGGGCTTGGAGGAAGAATGCAGAAGTCAGTATTGAGGG
>PVJX010043558.1:0-13593 GCA_004027295.1 Dolichotis patagonum
GTATATAAGACTTTATGGTAAGCATGAGGCCCCATCTCATAGCTTCGAAGTCTTTCAAAGTTTTAAATCATCAGTTGGAATGGTGTTATCCTGTTTTGTTTGACTATATCATACGTGATGCTATGAACAGCTGTTTTGAAGAAAACATTATGACAGCTATTGCTGATTTAATATTATCCTTCTTAGAAGTCCTACCATGATTTTTTTTTGTTCTATTACCATTGGTTCTGTCTACCACATTGTGTCCTATTGGAATTTGAATGTGTGATAGTTCAAACAAATTTTTTTCTTTTTTATCAAAAATGAGATATTATAATACCCATTGATCATTTTCTGTTATTCGGTTCAGAAAGCCCTGGAATTCTTTCACTATATGTATGGCTTTATGCTATTGTGTTATGTTTGATATTATTGTATTTGAAACTATGCTCAACTATAGCAGAGTAAGAGATATGTTGTTAGCTACTGTTGATGTCCAGTTGACTTAATGTAAAGTACTGTGTTGCCTATGTTGTCCTCTTCTGATCTGCTCTGTACTGCCCCCTTTTGTTTTATTCTCTTTTAAATAAAAGAAAAAGAAAAAAAATAAGTTTCAGGTGTCATGCATTATTACTATGTGTGTTATACAATTTTATCATAATTTTTTATTATGATCTTTAGATTTAGAAATTCCAAGCTCTTTCTACTTTCTTAGCAATTTTAAGAAATCATATGGAAACATAAATTTTTCAAGTGCCTTTTTTTTAGCATCTGTTGAGATCATATAAACATATGGTAACTGATAGTTTCTTCTTTCAATCTGCTAAAATAATACACTATGTTAGTAAATACTCAAATATGAGGGGCTTGGATTTAGCTCAGTGGCCTAAGCTCCTGCCTGGCAAGGGTGAGGTTTTGAGTTTGATCCCCAGTACAAAAAAAACAAAACAAAAAAAGAAAAAAAAACCCAAGGAATTCAAATATGAAATTATCCTGTCATTCTCAGGATAAATTCCATATGATAATGATGAAATTTTATTTTAAAAATTACTTTTGTTTTTCCTTTTCCAAAGGTTTAGGCATTACACACCTAAATTAATGTCATATTTTTCTGTCATAATATAAAATGTGCTATTTTTCCCCCTTAGGAGTACCCTTTATAAAATAAAGATTATGACTTAGAAGTTTGGCACTATTAAGCTGTAAAACACATCAGTGTTTTATTTGGGGTACAAATTGAAGTCAAATTCCACCTCAATGTCCTCAGTAATAGTTGGCCTATTTTAGGTATCTATTTCATCTTGGATTTATTTGATGTTCTATTTCATTTATTGCTGTCTCTTGATAATGTATTTAGCTCTATAAGCATTATTTATTCCTTGTTATGGTTTGTGTCTAAATGTCCCCCCAAAGCCTCCTGCAGTCATAGGTGGGGATTTTTCAGAGATGACAGTATCTAGAGTGTGTGGTGCTTGAATTGATTCATGGTGCAATGCTAGGATCAAGGGCACTAGGATTAAGAGTGTGAGTGCTATCCCCCCTCAGTAGCCTAGATACAATATAAGGGACAGAATGAGGCTTGTCTTGTCCCTTGCTTGCTTTTCCTGTCTTCTGCCTGCAATGGACTGTTTCTTTTCTGTGATGGCTGTCGGTCCTGCCACCCTACCTTAAAGCCAGCCAGCTATGGACTGAAACTTCCACAAACTCTGAGCTATATAAACATTTCCTCCTTTAACTTTGGGTATTGGGTATTTTGTCTCAGCAATGAGAAAGGTAACTAAGCAGAATTTGATATCAAAGAAGTAGGGTCACTCATGTGACTGTACCTGACCATATGGTGTGGGAGTCTTTGGGGAAGGGGAATTAGAAAAGGTTTTAGAGATGCTGTCTGAAAAAGTAAGACTGAAACACCCAAGGCTGTTTGGGAGATTCTGGTCAAAGCTCAGAAGACCAGAATGCTGATAGAAATTCTGATGGTAAAGACTAGGCTTAGGTTTCTGCAGGGAAGAAAGACTGCATTGTTTGATTCCAAATAATGTGTTATGTTTTGGAAGGAAATATGTCTGCACTTCTCTTGTTTCCAAAGACTTTGCTTGAGACTGAGATTAAGGATGGTGGACTAATCAATCCTGCATAAGAAATTTCAAGTCAGTCTAATAGTGAGGAAGTGGCATGGCTACTGTTGGGAGCACTTGTCTATATTTTTGTTGAAAATCAAGAGCAAAGAATCCAGCAGAATAGTTAAAAATGTTTTGAGTTTAACTAGTAAAGTCATAGCTTGCAAAGATGAAATGAAGGAGAAATTGATTTCTTAAAAGACTAGGAGGGAAAAGCTAAGTATTTCAGATGAACACACCAGAAAAGATGGCCTGAAGCCATCCTGTTGGTTGACAGGATTCCAGTCTCTGCTGCCTCAGAATTGTGAAGGTGAAAATGTTTTGTGAAGGGATCTCCAGAGTACTATGTTCCAGAATGGGATGACCCAGGGAAGTTGTCCCTAAGACTTTGGTTCATAGGCACTTGACCCCTACAATCATGAAAGAGAGAAGCCTGGCTACTTCTCCAGGTAGTAGCAAGCTTTGGCATCATTCATGTGGTGCTGGTTTTAGCAGAATTGAAGTGTTGTAGGGTCAGGAAGCTTTCCACTCTAATTTCAGTAGAAGTCCTGGAAGGTCAGGCAATGCACCCTTGACAAGGCAGTGTGTGAAGCTGTAAGTGTGAAGCCACAGGTACAGTGAAGACCCCAGAAATTTTGAAAAGCCAGTAATGTGGACATTCTTAGGAAAACTGCAAGGAAGGAGCAGAACCAGCCCAGAGAGAAGAAATGGGAGGTAACTTCTCACCAGAAGTGCCATAGGGGCATAGCCACACAAGCCCTTCATAATTCACAACTTGTCACAGATTGCCAGGGATCCTGAAAGTGGAGCTGTGGGATTTAATGTTTTCTCTACTGGATGTTGGTCTTGGTTTGTTCTCATTCCTTTATATCTTCTGATTTGTAATTTTTGGAATGGAAATGTCTATCTTGTGCCATTGAATTTTGGAAGTGTTTAACTTTTTTTCATTTGTACAGGGGTTTACAACTATGAGTTTTCTTATAGCTCAGAGGAGACTTTGGACTTGGACTTTTTGGCAATGCTGAAATGGTTAAAACTTTGGTAACTCTTAGAGATGCACTAAATGCCTTTTGAATCTTTGAAAGACTAGAGATGGAATGTTATATTCTGTGACTTCATGTGCCCCCAAACCTTGCATGATCATAGGTAGGACTTTTTCAGAGATGGATGGATCTAGAGTGAGTGATGCTGGAATTTATTCATGGTGCAATGCTAGGATCAAAGGCACTAGTATTAAGGGTGTAAGTGGTACTCATTCTAAGTAGCCTGAATAAGGTATAATGGATAGAAAGAGCTATAGTTGTCCCTTGCTTGCTTTTCTGTTTTCTACCCACAATGAACTATTTCTCCTCTGTGATGTTTGTGTGTCCTGCCACCTTGCCTTAGAGCCAGCTGGTGATAGATTGAAACCTCTACAAACTGTAAGGCAAATAAACCTTTCCTTCCTTAAGTTTGGTCATCAGGTATTTTGTCCTAGGAATGAGAACATTAGCTAAGACATTCCTTCTTTTAAAATTTATTGTATTTAACATTTGTCTTAAAATGTTTTTTAAACTCTCAGAAGTATCTTTGTAATTATTTCAGTGACTACCATTAAAGTGAAATTATTCTATTAAATGATCATTTTCCATTGGGAAGGTACATTTGCTATATTTGAATTCCTTAAGTTACCATGTAAAAATTAAACTGTTGATACTTCTTTAGAGAAATATGTAATCATCATTTTCAAAAGAATACAGAGAAAGTCTGGTTCCAATGTGATATGAATTGCTTTTTTATTTTAGGTAATATTTTTATACTAATACAGAAGAAACCTGGAGTTGTTCATAGGAAGGTTTGGGATTTTGTGTAATACCTTCCCATATTCTTGTTTTTTCTCTCAACCATTCTCCAACATATCTCTTATTACTCATCTTCAAGTTAACTGGAAATCAAATCAATCTTTTAACTTGGTGGATATTAGTGTGCCACTGCATATGGTATCCCAAAGCCATTCACAAGCATGCCATCAGACACTATTTAACATGAAGATGTACTTTTGTCAGTATTGTTCTAAAAATATCTTTGAATGGAATATATGAACTGATTTAATCATGTCAGAAGGCATGGTATTTGCTACATCCTCATTTTTAATAATATATAGGAGGCATCACATGTTAGCAAAAAGGAAAGATATGTTTCCTAAAGCACTACCCAAGGTAATAAATTGCCTCATAATTGGATTCTCCTCCTTCATGATTTGCCTTCCTCCATGATATACAATTTTCTCAGAGTAATTAGAGTGATCTCTTAAGTCAGAGCACATTAAACACTTCTATTCAAAATCTAGTAACTTCTTTCTGCACACAGAGGAAAATCAAACTTCTTATCATGGGCTATGTGTAGGTTATTTTCTCTTATTGCTGAGAAAAAACACTTGACACACAAAGTTAAGGAAGCAAAGTGTTATTTAGCTCACAGTTTGTGGGGGTTTCAGTCCATTATTTGCTGGGTGCAAGGCAGGGTGTTTCATAGCAAAAGAAGACAGAAAACAGCAAAAACAAAAAGAGTAAAAATGGAAGAGTGCAGAAAAAAGACTCTGTCCCTTATATTATATGTAGACTACTCACCCTAGGGTAAGTGTAGCACTCACACCTATTATCTAAGCATTGGACTATGAATCAACCACAAATTCTAGAAGCTTGGTCCCACAACTTCACGAGGCTTTGGGGGATATCCAGACACAAACCATAACATTCTGCCCCTTGTCCCCCAAATACACAAGCACATTCTTTATGAAAAAGAGATTTAGTCCATGTCCAACAGTTGCCAAAATCTTAACAGCTTCAGCATTGCTAAGAAGTCTAAATTTCTAGTGTTTCCTGAGATCTAAGGCAAATTCTTAGCTGTGAGCCCCTATACAAATGAAAAGTTAAACATTTTCAGCATTCAATGGCACAAGATAAACATTATCATTCCAAAGATTACAAAAAAAGAGATACAAAGAAATGGCATCAAAGAAAGTACAAAATCTGACACAGTAAACATTAAATGCTATAATTCCATGTCTGGCATTTGTAGCAATCTGTGGCAAATTGTGAGCTCCAAAGGACTTGAGTGACTCCACTCCTACACACTTCTGATGGTTGTAGCTCCCATGGCTTCTCTCTTAGAACCACTTTTCTCTGTTTTTGCAGCTTTCCTCAGATGACCCACATTCCTGACTTTTCCAAACTTCTGGGGACTCCACTGCACCTTTGACTCCACCCTTTCAGCTTCACACATTGCCCTCTCAGGGGCACACTGCATGACCTTCCAGGCTTTGTTCTGAAATCTGGGTGGAAGACTTCCTTTTGATTTCTATTTTAGATAGCTGTCCAATGGAATATAGCAATACTGTTTTTTTTTTTTTTTCTGTGTTGATTTTTCCTGTAAAACTTTGCTGAGTTTTTTAAAAAATTTATTTGGTGGCATCTTTGAGTTTTCTCTAGATAAGGCCATGTCATCTCCAAATAGTGACAGTTTGATGTTCTATTTTCCAATTTGGAATTCTTTTATTTCTTTATCTTGCCTAATTGAGTGCTCTGGCTAGGGCTTCTGTGTATTATTCAGTTTGCTTTCTTATATATTGCCATTTTACACTAAAATGGAAGAACCTTGAAGGTGGTGCATCTGGTGTTTTATTTATTATTTTATCTCTTATAACTAAGCTGTGCCCTAGAGGTGTTCAGTAAATATTCATCTAATTTTTCTGAGCAATCTGGTCTCCAATATCTTACAGTTTTTATTTCTTCCAGGAAACTTTATGTTTGTAATTCAGATATAAGTTTTCCCTTTGGAACCTAATTCTCTAATGACATATCATGTTCTTCCTATATTCTCAACATTTCTGTTAATTTCCTACCCTTCGAACTAAGGATTAAACTTCTTAAGGATAAGGATATTATATTTATTTTCATATCTTCCACAATACTTAGCTCAGTGCCTTCCATGAAATTGCTACTAGTGCACTTTTAATCAAATTAAAGCACTAATACTTAACTATTAATTTATTTTCCAGTAATTGTGTTTAGTACCTTTGTCAAAGACAATGTGAAGGAGTTTGTCTCAAATTGTTTCTGAATCTTCTAATCTGTTCCATTGATCCTTGGGTTTGGTTTTTTTTTTTTTTTTGTCAGTACCATGCTATTTCTAACACAGTAACTTTACACTTTGTCATATATGGCTTTTATTAGATTGAGATAAAGATCATATTTCTTAATTTTCCATAAGGTTTTATCATGAATGGATGCCAATTTTCTCCCTCATATGAGCTTTTGACTTAGTCTTCTCTTCTTTTTCTAGAAGTTTGAGGTTCACCATTAATTTGTTTATTTGCACTTGCTCTGTTTTCTTGATACAGGTATTCACTGCTGTAAATTTCCCCCTTATGTCTGCTTTCATTGTGTCCCATAACTTCTGGTATGTTGTATTGTCATTATCATTCAATTGCAGAAATTGTCTAATTTTTTAAATTTCATCTGTGACCCATTGGTTGTTGAGGAAGGTGTTATTTAATTTCCACATTTATGAAGTTCTTGTGGTTTCTTTTAACATTGATTTCCAAGGTGCTGTGGTCTGATAATGTGCATAGGATAATTTCAATTACTTTGCATTTACTTTGGCATATTCTATGAGCTAGTATGTGGTCTATGTTGGAAAATATACCATATGCATCTGAGAAGAATATGTATTCTGATGTTGTGGGGTGGAACACTTTGTAGATAGCTACTGTGTCCTTTTGTTTAAAAGATTGGTTCAGTTCTGATATTTCATTGTTGATTTTTTGTCTAGTTTATCAGTCTTTTTGTGACATTGGGGTATTGATATCCCCAATACAATTTTATTAGTGCTTATTTGATATTTCATTTCCATTAGTATTTGTTTTATATAGTTGGTGCACTGGTATTTGGTGCATATATATTTATGGTTGTTATCTCTTCCTTTTGGATTGTTCATCTTACAAGAATGTAGTGACCTCTTTGTCTCAACAAGTCTTGGCTTGAAATTCACTTTGTCTGTAAATAGAATAGCTACCCCTGCCCTTTTCTGGGTTCTGGTCCCATGGAGTATTGTTTCCATCTTTTGACTTTCAATTTATGAATTTCTTTTTGAAATAAAGGTGTTTCTTGTATGTAGCATATAGTTGGCTCTTGCTTCTTGATTGATTCTGCCAGTCTATGTCTTTTGATTGGTGCACTGAGACCATTAACATTGATGGTTATAATTGATATGTATTGATGTATCCTTGTCTTGTTAGTTTCCTTTTGTTACAACATACTCCCATTTAATTGTTTGCCTTGTCTGGTGGTTTCCTTCTATTAGAGTTCATAGTTGTAGTCCTTGTTATATCCTTCTAGAATGACCTCTAAGATATTTTTGGGGGTGCTGGTTTTGTGGTCATAAATTTCCTCAGTTGTTCTTTGCCATGGAACTGTCATATTTGTCCATCAATTTTGAAGGATAGTTTTGTGGGGTACATCAATCTGGGATGGAAGTTGTTTTCCTTTAGAGCTTGAAATACTTTAAATTCTCCTTGACCTAAGGGTTTATGTTAAGAAGTCATCTGTGATTCTAATGGGCTTTCCTTAATAGGTGATTTGTTTCTTTTCCCAGAAGCTTTTAAGATTTTATTCATGTATTGAATTTCTGGAAACTTGACTGTGACATGCATGGCTGTAGATTTTTTTTGATCATGGCTATTTGGAGTTCTGTATGGCTCATTTATCTGTATGTCAAATTCTTTTTTCTTGTCAGGAAAGTTTTCTTCCATTATGTCTTTGGACAGTTTTTAAAAATATTTTTATGCTATCTTCTGCTTTTTCCATTGACTTCAATCAATCTTCAGTTACCCTTCTTTGCCTAAACTAGTGGTTGCTGTATCTCATGGTCCTTTGCTATTTTAAAGAAATCTTTCTTTTCATTATTGCTAACCACAAGCCTGTCATCTGTATCTGAGATTATATCCTCAAATCAGCTCAGTTTCTGTGGATACTTTCAATGGAATTTTTATTCTTCTGGGTATCTGCCTGAATCTGTTTTATGAGTTTCATTTCTTTTCTATGTTAGGCATTCATGGCTTCCATAATATTTTTAAGCATCTCTGTTTTTTATTTGTATTTACTCTGGGGTCACTAAGCATGGTTTTCATTATGAACACTGTCTCTGCACTTATCTGAGAAATTATTTCTGATTTGATTTTTTTCCAAAAGCCTCATTCAATTGCTTTATTGCTACCACTTCAGAGAGGCCACATGGGTGACTTTCAGATTGTTCCACCTCATGAGCTTCTGGTGAACTGGATGTCTGGGGTTCCATCTTATTTAAGTGTTGGAATTTTCAAATAGAACCTTGGTTGCACAGGAAATAGTTCCAAGAATCATGTGGAATCATATTAAATTAAAGCTTTTGCATAGCAACAGAGTGAAAAAACAACCTACAAAATATGAAAAATATTTGACAGCAATTCCTCAAATAGAAGACCCATGTCTAGAATATACCAAGAATTCAGAAAAATACTGGATCATCCAAAATAAAAAGTACAGGGAAAAACTGTGTGGGTCATATGAATAGACACTTCACTGAAGAAGAAGAAGAAGAAGAAGAAGAAGAAGAAGAAGAAGAAGAAGAAGAAGAAGAAGAAATGGCTAATAAACACATGAAGAAATGCTCAACATCACTGGTCAGTGTATCTTAACTTAGTGCATCCTCTGACATGCCTTATGTGTTTTTTGATCTGTTAATCTTGTTTTTAACCTGTATATATGATAATTAACTTTATTATATCTTCTAAGATGAGTAAATAAATATTATGCTGGCAAAAGGAAAGAAAGGTGACAGGAAGGGTAAAAGAAGAATTAATCTGTGTTATGTACAAGTACTAATTCCTACAATGAGTGTGATCTTTATGCAGACATTTATTAATGAATGTAAGAAAAAAGAAGCATTGGGATTCCATCTTACTCCAGAACAAATGACCATCATCAAGAAATCATGTAATAACAAATGTTAGAGAGGCTGTGGGGAGAAAGAATTCTTCTTTATTGTTGGTGGGCTTATAAAGTTTACAACCACTATGAAAATCAGTATAAATACTGATGAAAATAAAATTAGAAATTCCACATGATGCAGATATTTGCCTTCTAGATATCTTCCTGAAAGTGTTAAAGGCCTCATACTACAGAATTACATGCATACCCATATTTATAGCAGCACAATTTATAATAACTAAATCTTGGAGTTGGTCAAATATCCATAAACAAATGAATAGATAAAGAAAATATGCCATTTACATAGCATAGAATACTATTCTACCATAAAGGAAGATAAAATTGAGTTGTATTTAGGAAAATGGATGTAAGTTGAGATCATAATGTAAGTGAAATAAATCAGAAACACAAGCTTAAAAATCATATTATTTCTCTTCTATGAGAAATCCAGAGTAAAAATAAGAAGCACAATAGAAGTATATAGGAGCATAGAAGGCTGTGAAAGAGAATGGGAACTAAGCAACCTACAGAAACTTTTCTTTTCCTTTCAAGAGAAAAAAATTAAAACTGAATAAATCCAATCAGAACAAAACAATGAAGGTGATACAGGACTTCAAAACAAGATAATAGGAAATCAATAATAGTTATCATAATACCTCTTTTTTTCTTCAAAATAGCTGTCCATACCATAATACATAATAAAATAAAACAAAAAAAGCCAGAATAAAACCAATCAAAACAAAACAATGAAAGCATTACAGAACTTCAAAACAAGATATTAGGAAATCAAGAATGGCTACATAATGTATATCATTATCTTCAAAATCATTGCCCATACCATCAGATGTAATAGAATCAAACAAAACAAGACAATAAAACCAAACCTAACAAAACAATGAAAACAATACAGGAATTCAGAACAAGATAATAAGAAATTAACAATGGTTACCACCTTCCCTTTTTAGATATTTCCTTTCTTATCATTTTCACAATATCTATTATACATTTTGGATACCATTAACTCCTTTAGTATTTTATGCTAGGGAGATAACACAATGTTCACCTATCTGAGTCTGAACCAATTTACCCATGATCATGATCTCAAGTTGCATCCATTTACTTACAAGAGCCTTGAAATTATCCATTTTTATAGTTAAGCAGCTTTCCATTGTGTAAAAATCTATATCTTTTGTATTCATTTTGCCAATGATGGGCAAGATACCCCTGCTTTTTTTCAGGTTTCCTGTCACATGGAACTGTTTTCTCTCCTTTGACTTCTGGTCTACAAATTTCTTTTTGAGTTAAATATGTTTCTTGTATAGCATATTGATGGACATTATTTCTTGATCCTCTCTCCCTGTGTTTCTTTTTTATTGGTGAATTGATGCCTTCTACATTAATGGTTACAACTGGCATGCATTGGCTCATCTCTGACATGCTATCCTCATGCTGTTGGACTCCCACTTTTCCCCTCCATTCAATTGCCTGCCTGTTTGGCCAACGCTGTCTGCTGCTGTTACTGGGACTGTGGTCATCTTCATCTCTCTTCTAGAATATCATTCAGTGCTTTTTGTAGTGTTGGTTTGGTGGTCATGAATTCCTTCTGTTATTCTTTATCATGGAAGTATCTTATTTTTCCATTAATTTTAAAAGACATTTTTGGAGAGTTCATCAATCTCAATTGGAAATTTTTTTCTTTCAGGATTTGAAACACTTGACTCCAAGTTCTTCTTAACTTGATGGTTTGTGCTGAGAAGTCTGCCATGATTCTGATGTGTTTTCCTGTATAGGTGATCTGTTTCTTTTCTCTAGCAGCCTTTAATATTCTGCTCTTGTGCTGAATTTCTAGGATCTTGATTGTTATATACCTGGGTGTGGATTTATTTTGGTTATGGATATTTGGAGTTCTATATGTATCACTTATCTGTATGCCAGGTCCTTTTCCCATGTTTGAAAACTTTTCTGTGGTTACTTTATACATAATCTGTTTACATCATTCGTGTTGACCCCTGATTTCTTGCTGACACCAATCAATCTTAAATTATTTTTCTTTGTGTCATCTTGCAGCTGTTGAATTGTTAATTCCTGGTTCCTTTTTATTTTTAAGAGCTCTTTCTTTCATGATCACTAGCTGCAATCTTGTCTTCAAGGTCTGGAAATGTATCTTCAAGTGCTTTTGCCAGCTTTTGATGAATTTTATAATTTTCTAGATATCTCTTTGAATCTGTTTCATGCATTGTCATTCCTTCCCATATTGTTCATTCAAGGTTTCTATCATTTTCCTATGCTCCTTTTTTTAATGCATGTCTTCTTTAGATATGCTCAGCAATTCTTTCATTATGTTTGTGATTTATTTTACCTGAGATATTATTTCTACTCTGATTACTTCATGAAGTCATTTCTTTACTTCAGTTGCTATCCTTTCAGAGATTTCAGGTGTTTAGCTCCCATATTTATATCTCCCAGATTTGTTTTGTGTGAAGTGGAGGTCTGAAATTGCCTTTTTCTCCTTTGTCTTGAAATTTTCCTCGGTTCTTCCTGAAAAGCCAGTTGAGGAGTCCCAGGTGCTTCCCATGTTGGCTGACCCTCTGTGGTGTACAAGAATGGGCCAAGCACCTGGGTTTCTCTGAACCAGAATCCCAGAGAGGCAGTGGGGCATGCAGCAGGCTTCTCCATACCTTCACAGCTACAGTGAGGCTTCCCCAATGGCTATGGGTATGCAGTGGCAGGGCTACTTCTTCTCTCAGCCTGCATGGGTACACCAGGACTCACCCAATGGTGGCAGGTGCACAATGGTGTGTTTGTCTGGTTTCTCCCAGCCAGTACTGGCTATCCACAGGAAGCAAGCATCTCCAATAGTGGCCTGCAGGTGTATGGGGCATATTTGGCTGTTTCCCCCTTCCTGTACTGGTTACCTGAGGGAAACAAGTGTCCTGATGGCAAGCACACAGGAGCAGGTCTGCCTATTTCTCCCTGCCTGCATTGGCTTTCCACAGGAAGCAAATGTCCCCATGGTGGCAGGCATGCAGGAACATGTCTGCTGTTTCTCCCTGCCCAAGCTGGTTACTTGAGGGATGCAAGCATACTGATAGTAGCAGGTGTGCAGGGGTGGTTCTAGCTGTTTCTCCCTGCTAGTGCTGGCTGCCCACAGAAAGCAAATGTCCCAGTGGTGGCAGGCACACAGACTCCACAGAATCTTTTAATTTCCTAGAAGCACTGAGGAGAGGTGGAATGTGTAGAAAAGTTTGAATATTTGTGTTTTATTATTACTTTCTCACAGAGTTGTTTTTTGATCATTTCATTACTTTAGGTTGACATTCTTTCAAAACAGGAATCATATGTTTTGAATCTTAAGACACCTTCTAGTTTAACCATTACATTTGTTAAAAAATGTAAACATTGGAGATCAAAAATGATGGTGGACTGGTAGGTAGCAGGAGAGGGACCCTCTCTGAGAGAGACAGCTCAAATGCCAGAACAGAACACCCTGGAGAGACCCAAAGAGAGAGAGATGGACTCTCACAACCTAGGAAGAAACTAAAGTGTAAAAAATTGCTCAAATATGAGGTCCTGGGACTACCAATAGAGAAGCTAAGATCATCAAGCATGGCACCCTCCTCAAGCCACCTAAATTCCTGCCAGAGACCTGACCAACCAATCCCCACTGAGGCAACTGGCTTGAGTGGCCAGAGCATGGAGCTGAACAGCCATGCATGTGTCTCACCCGGACCTGGCCCTGAATGTGACCTACCCAGAGGCACCGTGAATTCGCACTACAGCTGCACTGAAGTCAGAGATTGGGGAGCCCAACAGTTCTCAGGGACCAGCATCAACATGCAGGGAGTGATGGGAATAAGACCCTCCCATGGGAAAGGGGAAACTGACTGGACGACATGTTGATTTTGGGCAGGAGAGCCCTAACTCCATAAGGAAGTGGCTTCAGTTGGTCGCTCCCCTTGCAAAGCAGATTGGTGGAATCTGCTTGGACTGGGCCATGCCCCTGGCCAGGACCCAGTGAGGTGCTACAAATTAATTCCCTGAGCTTGGCACACATTGACACAGTGAAGGCCTGCAAAGGTTGACTGGCCCGGAGGGGAGGAGCCAGCGCACACTGCCCATGCTTGAACTTTGTTCTCTGATAGCCAACTGAAGAGGGCAAAAGCTCCTAGCCTGCATGCTCTAGAGGAGCCTTAGCCAACAAGAAAAGGGGCTGGGAATTACACTGTACACTTGCATGGAAGGAACCAAAAACATGACAAGAGGGAGAAATAAGAAAAAAGCCCCAGCCCCCAACCCTGAGAACATTGATCCATGAGAGGTAAATACAAAAGAGATTGAGGGCAGCAAACATGCAACATCAAACACAGCATTAGCAGACATAAAGAGATATCTTCAGAACCTCATAAGTGGGACCAAAACTGAAATATTAATTCAAATTAAACAAGAGATAAGTAGATTAATAAAAGAAAGGCTGGGCACCTCTGAAGAAG
>PVJX010043559.1:0-13608 GCA_004027295.1 Dolichotis patagonum
CCACTTCATACTTTGAGGAGGTAGCCCCATCTTCCAAGTATCTATTCTATCATTTGTCATTTAGCTTCTTAAACAACATTGCATTCTATTATGTTTGTGTGAAGCGAGCAATATGAGACACCATCTCTACTTAGGGACATTTAAGGTTGTCATTTGACTATTAAAAGAAAAGACTTAGCTTACCGTAAATACCCTCCTACCCATATTTTAAATAGGAGACTATTTTTTCTGTTGAACATTATCAATAAATGTTGACATGAAGGTATGGAGATGCGAAGAAGACACACTGTATGATTAGCTGTAATTCTTATTTAGGGAAAAACCCAAAGCTATGTGTTTAGTATAGCCTTTAATGGAAATGCAAAAATATTAGCTTTTAGCAAAGGCATGTAGCATATTAAGAAAATACTGTATTGCTCAAGTACTTGGTAAAGTCTTATTAATAATGATAACAGATAAAAATATAAATTTAAATTTTTATGGCAGAGTGAAAATAGTATCAATAGCCAAAACAGTCAGGTATTTGCTAGTGAACTTTGTAGTTATATAAAGTTGTGTGCTTGAACATATAAAATGCATTATTAATGTAAAAGATCCAAGCTAGTAAAACAAAAGAATCTCAGTTGCTGATAATTTCAATAGCATCAGATTCCACAAATTATAAGGTTTGACATCTTACCTTCTACTACCATATACAAATAAATTAATCTTAGAAAGAATTTTTAGCTTAACTTACAATTGCACCTAGAAAGGTATGGAATTATTTGTACCTATTACAAAAACCTGTTAAAATCAAGGGCTACTACAAAGAATGAGGTAAACTGAAGACCCTACTATGCGGCCTTCAGGCAAATGGCTTGTTTTCTAATGAGTTCTAGGTTTGCACAACAATATTTTGACAGCAAAGCACTAAGAATTCTCTTCCAAGAACTGTTGCATGTGTGCATATACAAAATTTATGCACACACACATATATGTATGTGTGTGTGTATATATATATATATATATATATATATATATATGGCATCAGCAAAATATACACTTATTATATATATTAATATAAATATAAAGATTTCCCCCACCCACCCCAAACAACATATCTTCAATGTTTGATTTCTTTTTTTCTTGCTTGGACACATAAATTAGGGAATTTTAGAACTGTTATGTTTGTTTTGGTAAACAAACTTTGATCTATTGGCTTCTTGGTGCAGTAATTCATTATGTTACCCAAGGTTTAAACCATTACAAGGAAGCTGTGAATACTAATTCTTACAAGGTGAGGCTAGCCCCACGTGAACTTCTGTTGTATTCCCTCTGGTCCACTATGATTCATAAATGCTTAGAATGTATTTTTTTCAATAAATGAATCATTAGACATTAAAAAAGGAACAACAGAGTCACAAAGGGCCACCTGCTTTTCAGTATAAAGCATTCTCCTTCACTAGGTTGCTATCACAGTGCAGACTGACTGCCTGAATATGCTCAGGACATTTAGCCAATATTGTCTGTGTTTGGTTATGGAAAAGGCTTGCCACATTTTTTAAAAATCCAAAGTGCATAGTGAGAACAAATCAAAGATTTTTTCCTTTTAACGTCAGTTTCATCTAAGCATCTTCCTATCAGAGGATTATTCAGATGTCTTGTCTTTGTCCTCCTACCCTCTTAATAGAGTGAAGCAGTTTAGACATTCATGAGCCTGGTAAACAAACTTGGCCATCAAATAGAAGTCCTACTATAATAAAGAAAATCGATAAGACAAAAATACTTATGATACCCAGTTACTGTGTTGTTTGGTAATTTATAAAGTTGACCTCTGACTTCATTGATGTAAAATCTTCTTGGAAATAATAGGGCAGCCATGCAGTAGAAAGTTATCATTCCAGTGAATGCTATCTGATGACCATGTTTTGTAGCTGCTTTTTGTCAGTGGGAAGCTACTAGTAAACCACATGTGACAGTCAATGAAATGATTCCCATGATAATAAAAAACAGTAGTGACTCAGTAGGAGTACCCTGGAGAGGCAGGAATGTGGTCTCTTCCATGGATTGTTTGACACTGTCTCCCTAGGCCCACAGTGAGTGCTCCTACAGACACCTGGTTGGTGATGCTGGCAATGCTGACGATATTGGTGTCCAGAAAGAAGCATCCTAAGATGATGGTCAGTTTATCCATCTCCCCACTGTGCTCCTCCTGCTCCAGCCTCATTTGTGGCCAGTGAAGGCACATGCCTCCTGCTCCTTGGGCCACCTGCTAGGGTCGGAGTCCCTACACGCTGCTGTCTTGTGCCCTCTGGGCCATTCACTTGGTTGATGCCATCCTTGTGGTGGAACTTATTGGAACTTTGCATTTTCTGCTGTCCTCTTTTGTCTCCTTTCTCAGCGTGATGTAATTTTTGCTTTAGAGGTCTTTCACTTCCTTCAGTAGGTTAATTTCTAAGTATTTAATTTTTGGAATGTTATTATGAATGATTATTTTTCCTAATTTCTTTCTCAGCAAGTTCATTATTAGTGTGTAGAAATGCCATTGATTTTTTTGTATTGATTTTGTACTCTGGGAGATTGCTGAATTTAGTTATTCTAGGCATCTTTTGATAAAAACTTTTGGGTCTTATAAGTAGGCAATATTGTCATCTAGAAATGATGATACTTTTAGTTCTTCTTTTCCTATATGTATCGCTTTTATTTATTCTCATGCTTGATTGCTCTGGATAATGTTTCAAGGACTATGTTGAAGAAGGGTGGTGATATACTGGACATCCTTGTCTTATTCCTGGTTTTAGAGGGAAAATTTTCAGTTTTTCTGCATTTAATATGAGATTAGCAGCAAGTTAATCATAAATGATTTTTATCCAATCAAGAAAAGATCCTAATTCTACTGTCCTGAGGATATTTATCATAAATGCATGTTGGATTTTGTCAGAGGCATTTTCTGCATCTATTGAGATAACCAATGTGATTTTCATACTTGCTTCTATTTATGCAATGGATTACATTTACTGATTTGGGTATGTTGAACCATCCTTGAATCTCTGGGATTAAGCCCACTTGGCCATCATGTATGATTTTTTTTTTTTTTTTACCAGAAATTGAACTCAGGGCCTCGCACTTGCCAGGCAGGTGCTGTGTTGCTGAGCTACATCCCTGGCCTTATGATCTTTTTGATGATTTGTTGCCTGTATCTTGTTGAGCATTTTTGCATCCATGTTCATTATAGAGATTTAACCATAGTTTCCTTTTTGGTTGGATCTTTGTTTGTTTTGGCATCAGAGTAATGTTAGCTTCTAGGAATGACTTTGGGAACATTCCTTCAATTTAAATTTCATTAAAGATTTTTGAGGAGATTTTTAAGATTAGAGCTTTATGGAAGTTCTTATAGAAATAGGCAGTGAATCCATCAGGTCCAGGGATTTTCTTAGTTGGTAAATTTTTTGTTATTACTTTAATTTTATTTCCTATTATTGAATTAGTCATGATTTTGAAGTCTTATTTTGACGGTTTTGGTAAATCATCTGTATCTCGGAATCTACCTGTTTCTTCTGAGTTCTCCAATTTATTGGCATAAAGGTTTGTGAAATAGATGCTAATAATCTGAATTTCTATAGTGTCTGTTGTGATTTCATCTGCTTCATTTCTAATTGGATTGATTTTTGCCCTTTCTTTTTTGGTAAGATTGTGTAAGTATTTCTTTATTCTTTCAAAGAACCAACTCTCAATTCATTGTTTCTTGGTGTTTTAGTCTCCATATCATTGATTTCTGTTGTGATCTTTATAATTTCCTTTATTGTTTTAGCTCTGAATTTGTATTTTTCTTGTTTTTCTAAATCTTTAAAGTATATACTTAGGTTATTTATTTCGGCTCACTATTTTTGTGATTGGGGCATTCACAGCTATATACTTCCATCTGTAGACTACTTTCATTGTGTCCAATAAATTCTGATATATAGTACTGGCATTATCATTTAATTTAATAAGTGTCTTATTCTTTCCTTAATTAATTTCTTTTGTGACCCATTGATTCTTAAAGAGTGTATTGTTCAATTTTCATGCATTTCAATAACTTTGTGGTTTCTTTTACTGTTGATTTCTACTTTCATTGCACTGTGATCTGATAATTTGCCTCGTAAATTTTTGATACTTTTGCATGTGCTTAGGCATGCTTTATTGCCTATGATGTGGTGTGTTTTGGAGAAATTTCTATGTTTGATCATTTTTTCATGCCTATATCTTGTAATCTAAACAACTGATTTGAAGATAACAATACACAACATTTTAACCATCATTAATCTCGTATTATTTTGTTTTGAAATTGTGTATCATTGATTTTATTCTTTTTTCATTTTTTAAAAACTGCGTATTTTTTGGCTGGTACATTCTCTCTCTCTATATATATATATAATATTTATATTATATATATAATATTTATATTATATATATAATATTTATATTATATATATATATATTTTCAAAGTCCATTTGTTGAAGGTTTGGTTAAACTCCGACAGTGCTTTTTTGATTTCTTTTAGTTGATCTGTCTAGTTGTGATAGTGGTGTATCCTGGACTCCAGCTCTAATTGTATCGATGTTTATCCAGTTTTTATGTCTGGAAGTGTTTGCTTTATGAAATTGGGTGTACCATTGTTTCATGCATATGTGTTTATAATTGTTATCTCTTCCTATTGAACAGTCTCCTTAGCCACTATTTACTATCCTTCTTTTGCTTTTATGATCAATTTTGGCTTAAAGTGCATGTTTCTTAAAGATAGCACAGCCACTGCCACTTGGTTTAAGGTTCTTATTGCATGGAAATGTTGTTGTCCAGTCTTAAGCCTTTTTTTGGTGGGAGGAGGGACATCAATGAATTTCTTTTTGGGTTAAGTGTGCTTCTTGTTTACAGGATACTTTTGGATTTTGTTTCTTGATCCACTTGATAATCTGCATCTTTAGATTGTTAGATTGAGACCATTCATATTAATAACTATAACTGATAGATAGTAAATTATTCCTAGGCCAGTGATAAAGCTCAGTGACACTAGCGCCTACCTGGCAAGTGCAAAGTCCTGAGTTTGATTTCAGGTAACATAAATAAATAAATAAATAAATAATTCTTATTATTGGATTTTCCCACTTTTGCTTCCCTTTCTTTGCCTTTACTTAACTGCTCACTCTATCTGGTATATACACTCTATTGGGTTTTTGGAATTATTATCTACCTTGTGTCTTTCTAGGGTATCCTTGAGAAATTTTGTAGTGATGATTGGTGGTCATGAATTTCTTTAATGCTTTTTGTTATGAAAACACTTTATTTTTACATCAATTTTGAAGGATACTGTGGCAGGATAGGTCAACCTGGTTTGGAAATTGTTCTCTTAGGGCTTAAAACAATTCACCCCAAACTCTCTTCACCTCTAAGGTTTGTATTGAAAAAGTCTTTTGTAATTCTAATGGACTTTTCTTTATAAGTGATTCATTGAAATTGTCTAATAGCATTTAAAATTCTGTTCTTATGTGGAATTTTTGGTATTTTGATTATGATGTGTCATAGAACAGTTCCTTTCTTATTGCTATTTGAGGTTATATATGTATCTGTTATCTGTGAATTAAATTCTTTTTACATGTTTAGAAACTTTTTGTGCTATTACCTCCATAAAAATGTTTCTATGCTTTTTGAGTTATTATCTGAGTTTTCACTAATTATAATTTTTCTTTGATTAGTCTTCTTTGTGTCATTACCAGCTCTACATTTTTCATATTCTCTTGTTGTTTTAAGGTATCAATTATTAATTGATCACTAACCACAGTCCTATATTTTAGATCTGACACTGTCCTAAAATTGGATGCTTTTACTGCCTGTACTTTCTTTTTTTTAATTTTAAAGAGGGCAAAACTAAACATAACAAAACAGAACAAAGTAGATCAGAAAAAAAATGTAAGTGACACAGATTTCAAAGCAAAATAATAGGATATCTACCATGGCTACCATAGTGTCTTTTGTTTTCTCCCAAATAGTTGTCAATATCTTCACATAACAATGAATTGATATAAAACAAAATAGCATTAAACTGATCAGTACAGAGTGATAAAGGCATTATAGGCCTTCAAAATCAGACAATAGGAAAATCAACAATGGCTGCCGTAATGTCTCTTGTTCTCATTTAAATAAGCTGTCCATACCTTCACGTATGTTGAAATTAAACAACACAAAACAGGCTAAAACCATTCTGAATCAAGAATAATAGCATTACTGGATTTCACAGCATGATGCTACGTAATCAGCACTGGATACCATAGTGTCTCTTTTTCTTCAAAGTGGCTATTCCTTTCATCACACATAATATAATTGATTCTCATAAACTGTTTAGAAGTTCTACATATATGTATGAGTCTCTACATGTATATCTATCTTTTATGTATTAGAGTGAAAAATGAAACAAAACAAATTACTAGTAAAACAAAACACAAAAGAAAAATAACAGTAACAAAGAGCCCAAAACAATGATGATATAGGCCTTCAAAGCAAGGTGGTAGGAGCATAACTAGGGTTGTTATTTTACATAGTGTTCTTCAAGAATTCCTCAGATCACCAGACACTAACATGCAAAATTTTTCCAATCCTATGGATGTTAGCTCTTTTGTTCCAAGAACTTATGGAATTTGTAGCACAGTCATCTTAGTTATAGTAAGTGTGATTATACAATTTTTGATTTTTTTCTTTTCCCTTCCTTTTTCTTTTTCTTGCTTTTCCCTGAGATATTATTTTTTTCCTTTTGAGTAGATTCTTATCCTTTCACTGTATTTCTTGATGATTTTATATCTTATGTACTTTTACCATTTCTTACACTAGGGAGACTATACAGTATTTACACATGTGAGTTTGATTTATTTCACTCATAAGTATGGTCTCAAGTGCCATCCATTTATTTATAAATATCTCAATGTGATCATTCTTTATAGCTGAGTAGTACTCCATTGTATAAAAATAACACAACTTTTTTATATATTCCTCAGTTGATGGGCATTTAGGTTGTTTACAAGATCTATTACAAATTGTGCTGCTATAAACATTGACACGCATATATCAACGTGATACGATGTTTTCAATTCTTCTGGGAATATGCCCAGAAGTGGAATAGCTGGGTCAAATGAGACTTCCAATCCCAGCTTTTTTGAGGAACCTCCAGACTGACATAGGCAGTGGTTACACCAGTCTGCACTTCCACCAAAAATGCAGAAGAGTTCCTCTTACCCCGCAGCCTCTCCAGCATTTGCTGTTGGTAGTTTTCTTTATTCTGGCCCTTCTTTCTGGAGTGAGATGGAGTCTCAGTGTGCTTTTAATTTGCATTTCTCTAATGACCAGTGATGCTGAACATTTTTTCATGTATTTATTTGCCTTTTGTAAATCTTTATCTGAGAACTGTGTATTCATTTCAGAAGCCCATTTTTGGATTGGATCGTTGAATTTTGGGGGTCTGATTTTTTTAAATTCTTTATATGTTCTGGACAGAAGTCCTTTGTCTGAGAGACAGTCCATTAAGATTTTTTCTCAATTTGTGGGTCTTGTTTTCACCATGCTGGAGATTTCCTTCATCATGGAAAAACTCTTTAGTAAGATGTGATCCCAGTTATTGATTCTGGGAAGTATTTCCCACACAGTTCGATTTTTGGTCATGAATTCTCTACCTACCGCTATGTCTTCAAAATTTCTACCTACTTTGACTTCCAAAAGATTTAGTGTTTCTGTTTTAATGTTTAGATCTATGATCCATTTAGATTTTAGTTTAGTACATGGTGATAGGCATGGGTCTAGTTTTAGTTTTTGGCATATGTAGAGTCAATTTTTCCAGCACAATTTACTAAAGAGACTATCTTTCTTCCAGTGAATGTGTTTGGCCCCTTTATCAAAGATAAGTTGGCTTAGTGTGTTTTTAGTTGTAGTTGTATCTTCTAATCTATTCCATTGATCTTTAGGTCTGTTTTTATTTCAGTACCATGCTAATTTTATCACAATATCTTTGTAATATAACTTCAAGTCAGGGATTGTGATGCCTTCTGCCTTGCCTTTCTTGCTTAGAATTGATTTGGTATTCTAGGTCTCTTCTGGTTCCAGATGAATTTTAGGAAAGATTTCTCTAGATCTGTGAGGTATGTTAATGGTACTTTGACTGGAATTGCATTAAATCTATATAACAGTTTTGGGAGAATGCGCATTTTCACAGTTTTTGTTCGTCTTATCCATGAACAAGTGATGTCTTTCCATTTTCTGAGGTCCTCTATGATTTTTTTTCAAAGTATTATAATTTTCCCTGTATAGATCTTTGACTTCTTTTGTTAGATTGATTCCTAAGTATTTCATTTTTTTTGAATGCTATTGTGAAGGGTGTGGCTTCTCTTATTTCTTTCTCAGTGATTTTGTTGTTTGTGTGTAGGAATGCTATTGATATTTGAGTGTTGACTTTGTATGTAGATACATTATTGAATATATTTATTATACCTAGGAGTCTTTCAATGGAGTTTTGGGGGTATTCTATGTAAAGTATTATGTCATCTGCAAATAATGATAGCTTAACTTCTTCTTTTCTTATCCTTACTCCTTTTATTTCTCACTCTTGTCTAATTGCTCTGGATAGTATTTCCAGCACTCTATTGAATAGGAGTGGTGATAATGGACATCCCTTGTCTTGTTCCTGATTTTAGGGTAAAAGCTTTCAGTTTTTGACCATTTAATATGATGCTGGCTGTTTGTTTGTCATAGATGGCATTCATCATATTGATGTAAACACCATCTATTCCAATTTTCTGTCAGTTTCTTATCATAAATATTGGACCTTATCAAAAGCTTTTTATGAATCTATAGAAATGATCATGTGATTCTTATATTTGGCTCTATTGATATAGTGGATTACATTTATTGATTTGTGTATGTTGAACCATCCCTGCATGCCTGGGGTGAATCCCACTTGGTCATGGCATATAATCTTCTTGATGATTTGCTGCATTCTGTTTGCCAGTGTTTTATTGCGAATTTTGCATCTATGTTCATTAGGGAGATTGGCCTGTAGTTTTCTTTTTTAGTTGGGTCCTTCTCATGTTTTGGTATTATAGTAATATTTGCTTCCAAGAATGATTTAAGGAGAATTGCTTCCCTCTCAATTTCACTGAAGAGTTTGAGAAGTGTCAGCATTAAGTTTTCTTAGAATTCCACAGTGAATCCATCTGGACCTGGGCTCTTCTTTGCTGGTAAGGATTTAGTTATATTTTCAATTTCGTTAATTGAAATTGGGTTATTCAGCAGTTTTACATCTTCTTGACCCAGCTTTGCTAATTCATATGTTTCTAGGAATCTGTCAATTTCTTCTGTGTTATCAAGCCTATGAGAATAGAGGTTTTCAAAATAAGTATTGATGATCTTGTGTAGTTCCACAGGGTCTGTAGTGATTTCACCCTTTTCATTCCTTATTGCATGAATTTGAGTTTGAGTTTTTTTTTCCTTTTTAAAAATAAGTTTGGCTAGAGACTTACAATTTTATTTATTCTTTCAAAGAACCAACTCTTTGATTCATTGATTCTTTGTATTATTTTCTTAGTCTCTATTGCATTGATTTCTTCTCTAATCTTTATAATTTCCTCCCTTCTTTTGGCTTTGGGCTTGACTTGCTCTTCTTCTAGATGTTTGAGGTGTAATGTCAGGTTGTTTATTGGTGTTCTTTCTAGTTTCCTGACATGGGAATTCACCATGCTAAATTTTCCTTTGAGGACTGCTTTCATTGCATCCCACAGGTTCCAGTAAGTTGTATTTGTATTTTCATTTGCTTGCAGGTATTGTTTAATTTGTTCTTCAATTTCATCTGTGACACACTGATTGCTCAGAAGTGTATTATTCAATTTCCAAGTGTTTGTGGCGTTTTTGTAGTTTCTTTTGCCATTAATTTCTAGTTTCATGGCGCTATGATCCAATAACATGCATGGGATAATTTCAATTCTTTTGCATTTACTTAAGCATGTTCTCTGGCTAGAATATTATCTATTTTAGAGAATGTCCCATGTCCTGCTGAGAAGAATGTATATTGTGATGTTGGGTGGAACACTCTGTATACATCCACCGAGTCCATTTGTTCACAAGTGTGATTTAGTTCTGTTATTTCTTTGCTGATTTTCTTGTGTCTAGTTGATCTGTCTCTTTGTGTCAATGGCATGTTAAGGTCTCCTGTTATAATTGTGTTATTGCTTATTTGATTTTTCATATCTGTTAATATTTGTTTCATATATCTGCATGCTCCCAAATTTGGTGCATATATATTTAAGATTCTTATCTCTTCCTTGTGGAGTTTCCCCCTAACTAGTGTGTAGTGACCTTCTTTATCTCTTTTGATCATTCTTGGTTTGAAGTGCACATTATCTGCAATCAGAATAGCTACCTCTGCTTTTTTGGGGTTCCTGTTGCATGAAGTATTGTTTTCCATCCTTTGACTTTCAGTCTATGAATTTCCTTTTGACTTAGATGGATTTCTTATATACAGCGTATGGTTAGATGTTGTTTCTTGATCCATTCTGCCAGTCTGTCTCTTTTAACTGGTGAACTGAGGCTAAATACATTATTGTTTATAACTGATGTATATTGGTTTATTTTTGATATGTTATCTTTCTGCTGTTGATTCTTCAACTTTCCAGTCTGTTTAATTGTTTGGCTTGCTTAGTGTTTTTTTCTTATGTCTATCTAGAATGTCTTCCAGTATTGTTTGCAGGGTTGGTTTGGTGATCATGAAGTTCTTCAGCTGTTCATTGTGTTGGAAGTATCTTATTTCTCCATCCATTTTGAAGGATAGTTTTGCAGGGTACGTCAGTCTGGGTTGGAAGCCGTTTTCCTGTAGGATCTAAAATACTTCACTACATGCTCTTCTTGACTGCATTGTCTGTGTTGAGAAGTCTGCTGTGAGTCTGATAGTCTTTTCTTTATAGGTGATCTGTCTCTTATCTGTAACAGCTTTTAATAATCTGTTTTTATGTTTGATTTCTGGGATGTTGATTATTATATGTCTGGGTGTAGTTTTATTTTTTTAATGCTCTTTAGAGTTCTATATGCTTCATTGATGTGTGTGTCAGTTTCCATTCTTATATTTGGGAAAATTTCAGCTATTATTTCTGTAAATAGCTTCCTGATATCGTTTGTGTTGTCACCTTCTTTTTCATTTGTATCTATCAACCTTATATTGCTCTTCTTTGCATCATCTTGTAGCTGTTGAATTGTTATTTCCTGTTTCATTTTTATTTTTAAAAGATCATTCCTTTCCTGTTTACTAGCTGCAATCTTGTTTTCAAGGTCTGAAAATCTATCTTCACTTTCATTGAGGTGGTTTTGCCAACTTTTGATGGAAATTTTGATTTCTTGTATATCTCTTTGAATCTGCTTCATGCATTCTGTTTGTTTCTTATATTGTTCATTCAAGGTTTCTATCTTTTTTGATTTGTTCCTCTAATTTTTAAACTGTCCTCTTTAGATGTGTTTAGCATTTCTTTTATTGCATTTATCATTTCTTCTTTTGCCTGGGAGATTATTTCTGATCTGAGTGCTTTAATAGCTTCCCAGAGTTGTTTCTTTACTTCAGTTGCTGTCATTTCAGGTATTTCAGGTATATGCCTTACATTTTTTTCTATGTCCATGTGTCCTAGGCTTGCTTGTTATGGGCTGGCAGTTTGAGATTGCATTTTTCTCTTTTTATCATTTTCCTATATTTCTGGGCTCTGAGCAATGTTCCAAGGCTTCCTCATGCACTGGAAATCACCTCATGCACTTTCAACTCGTGCAGTGGGATACAGGCAGCTGTCTGCAGTCTGGAGGGGGTTGCTGGGTGTGGCACATTTGGGTCTACAGGGACCTCTGGTGTGGTCTCTGCTGATTTGGGAGGCTCAGCAGTGTCTTACTGGCTCAGAGCGATGTCCCAAATCTCCCCTGTGTGCTGGAAATCACCTCACACCAGAGTCTGAATGCAGGCAGCTGTCTGCACCACAGGGTCACTGGGCATGGCCCAGGTAGGCCCACAGGGACCTCTAGTGTGGCCTGCAGTGATTTGGGAGGCTGTGCGGGCTCTTTCCAGCTTGTTCCAAAGCTTCCCTTGGCACTGGAAATCACCTCGCCTACTGCCTTTACTTTCAATAGAATTTTAAATTTCAATTTCTGTTTATAACTATTTTATAAACTTAAATTCTTTTCTATGCTGAGTAGTCATTCAAGTTTTGCATCTTTCTTTACATTCACTAGCTTGTATCAGTATCTTCTATAGCATTACTGATCATTTGTTTCATTAGGATCATTACCTGTTCAGATGCATCTTCTTTGAATTCCCCAAACACATTTTGCACGTGTTTTGTTACCTCCACTGTTACTCTTTCAGATATTTTGGCTGTGTCACTTTTGATTTCCTCCACCTTGATGTCCTCTGAATCATATTTGGGGCAGTTTAAATTTTTTGAGAGATATTTTGTTGCCTTTTCATGAGTCTATTTTTTGTTTGCTTTCTGTGCTGAGGTTTGTGCATGGATTGGCTTTGTTGCTAGCATGAAGACACAGATATTTAATGTCTAATTTTCAGAGATATCCTCTGGGAATGCCTAACTTTTGGCCTTTTTCTCAGTCCTAGGATCCAACCATGTCCATTTATTTGGGAGAGGAGGTTGAGGCTTAATGACTCACTATTCAGTTCTTCAAGTATTGGATGACCTACAGCAACCCAGATACTGGCATATAGAGAAAACAAATTTATAGCAATAATTATGGCATTTTGCCTATAGTAACATCAGCCACAACAATAAGCTGGATATTGACAAATAATGTGGAAACCCTAATGTACCACACTGTATTCATAGGCCTCTTTTTGGTTTAGTACTAACACCAAGACAGATCAGATATTCACCTACAATAAATATCTACTAAGTGGAGCAACTTTTCTTCCACCAACAATAGAACAATGATCAACAGAATCAGTTATAGTTACTATCTATGAGTCAAAGACCTTAATGGTTATACTAATACGGATAGAACATATGGGGGAATGAGAACATCAAAAAAGTACAATTTGAAAGATCAAGTGATAGAAGATGAGAAAAAAGGGGTAAAAGTAAAATAAAGCATCCTGTTGAGGAGTAAATTTAATTGTGATATACAATGATGATACCTCGTTTCATGAGTTTGATTTGTTCTATGAGTTTGGAAAAGCTGCCCCCATTTGTGTTTGTGTGGCAAAGCTGACAGCAAGTGTATTTATCATCTGATGCAGAGGTCGCAAACAAAAATAACTTTTTGCCCAACTTCTGTTTTCTAATTATTGGAACAGTTAGAATCTTGCAATGTGGTTAGATTAATGGAACTGGCCCCCTTTAGGGCTACAAAGGAAAGAGCCTGTGCATCTCTGCAGTAGCAGACAGCAGAGCTGACAGCCTGTGGTTTTGACACTCTCTTCTGTGTAATATGTCACAGTCAAGCACTTCTTTAAGTAGGTTACTTCTTTCTTAAAAAACAAATTTCCCCTCCAAATTCCACTATTGGTCCGTCTACCCTGGCCTCTAACCACTAATCTGGTAACCAATCAAGTAGTGACCCTCCAAAGAGGGAGCAGG
>PVJX010043560.1:0-13607 GCA_004027295.1 Dolichotis patagonum
GCTGAAGGGACTGGGAGATAGCTCAGCAGTACAAGTGCCTGGCAAGCACAAGGTCCTGAGTTCAATTCCTGGTACAAAAAGAGAAAAAAAAAAGCCTAGAGATGTGTCACCATGGTAAAGGGCCCCTGAGTATATGAAAACCTAAACAAAACCCAAAGATGAATTCTGTAGAATATTCCTTAAGAGCAATATAGAAAACCTTCAAATTACTACAGATAATGTAGTGGACATACATATATATATACATATTACCAATTCAGATTAAACTGTTTAGTACAAAGCATACCTTGATGTCTATGTTGATGCTCATGAAATAAAGAAGATTCTCTCTTCTGAACTAATTTATTCTGTGGACACTTTTATTTTATTTTATTTTTAAAATTTTATTTAAAGAGAAAAAAACAAAAAAGAAAACAACCAAACAAAACAGAAAAAGGGTAGTAACAACAATAAAGGCAAAAAATAACCACAATAACAACAACAAAACAAAAACAAAAACACTAAGAAATCACCACTCGATAGGTTACATACTGTCTTCATTGGAAACAGTTGTTCAAGTTACAAAATTAAAGCACACAAAGTAGACATTCAAACAGTGAGACTATTAACAGTTCTGCTCAACAATCCAACAAAAACAGTAATGTGGTCATCTATCTTACATGCTTAAACATACATTCAGTTATATCCTTTAGAGCACTTTCTTTTATATATTATATATATATATATATATATATATATATATATATATATATATATTATTTTAAGGGGGTAAAAATTAAACACAACAAAACAGAACAGAACGGGACTTCAGAAAGCATAAATTTCAAAGCTATACAACCAGGGATCTTCACTATCTGTCATATTGTCTCTTGTTTTCTTCCAAATGGTTGTCCATATCTTTGTAGATGGGGAGCTCATATGAAATACCATAGCCAATTTTTTCACAAGATGTGTAGTTAACTGGCTCCCACTTGCTTTCTTCCAAATGGTTGTCCATATCTTTGCATATGGGGAGCTCATACTAAATACCATAGCCAATTTTTTCACAAGATGTGTGGTTAACTGGCTCCCACTTGCTAAGGGAGGGGGCATGGGACAGGACGACATGAGATGTCTGATTCTCAGCCTGCCCACTGGCAGAATTACAGCCGCCCCCCCAGAGAGGGGAGGAGTTCCTTGTTCTCCCAGCATCCCGAGTCAACCACACGGTGCGGGTCCCGACACACCAGGGTCTCTCTCCTTCAGGGCGCTGAAAGTCTGCCACACTCTCAGCCATCCCCCAGCGAGGGGAGGTGCTCCTTGTTCTCCTGGCACCCCGAGTCAACCGCACGGTGCAAGTCCCGACGCACCAGGGTCTCTCTCCTTCAGACTGCCGAAAGTCTGTCTGTGGACACTTTTAAAAGTCAACATATAAGTAACCATTGGTTGAGGCTAAGAAGAAATAAACTCAGGTCCTAGGTGAAGCCAAGAGCCAAGATGATATGGAAACATGACAGGAGAGAAAACAAGAGAATTTGTGAAATTTACGTGCTTAAAATAATTTCTTACATTTCAATGACACCTTTTAGAAAGACGGCATCTGGAGTAAAATTTATTTTCTTGTTTTGTTTTTCACAAGTACTGTTTTTCATTAAGCGGTGTTTTGTTTGGTTTTTCTGAGACAGGGCTCACTATGTAGTGCAGGCTGCCTTTGAATTTGTGGTCCCTCTGTCTCAGCCTGTAACAGTGTCTACAACACCCAGTTTCATCAAGCTTGAAGAGTCATAATCACAAGACTGATGAACACTGTGATTGGAAGTGTGTACTTTGAAGTTTGTCGAGATGTGGCAAAGGAAGGAAAGTTGGAGTGTATGCTATTGTTTTTGTTACTTGAAGGAGTGACAACTTCTAGAAGCTGTCATTACAGTTCCTTAAGAGTCTCTGACCTCCTCACAAGAAAACAGTGTGCAGGGTGATTGCAGTCAGGGATGCGGGAGCTGCTGTGTGGACCAGGCTGCCCTAAGGGCAGCACCCACTGTTCACAGCCTGGCAAGGCGAGCCCCATCTCTGTTGATAAGCCCCCTCTACTTCCATCACTTAGCAAGCTCTGCTGTCTCCTACAAGAGATTAATGTGTTTGTAATGGCTACCAAAAAAGCCAGCTGTCGCCGGTCCTGTCCAACTAGTACTGTTTGCTGTTCTTTCTTTCTTTCTTTCTTTCTTTCTTTCTTTCTTTCTTTCTTTCTTTCTTCCTTCCTTCCTTCCTTCCTTCCTTCCTTCCTTCCTTCCTTCCTCCCTCCCTCCCTCCCTTCCTTCCTTCCTTTTCCTGTTTGCCATTTTTGTCTTCTGAAGTCAGACTCTTTTCTGACTCTGCTGGGCGGTGCACATTTTCCTTGAGATTTGCTAGGTGGCTGCTGAACATATGCCTCAGATTTGAATGCCAGTATTAAAGTCACTAATTTATCTTGCAGTGGTAAAATAGATGTTCCACACTGTATGTACACTGGATGCAAGGTTTTACTTTTAGAATATACTATTTGCTTAAAAGTATATGGTATGCATTTTTAGTGAAAACAGGAGAGTTACTGACAACCAGAGAAAGAATGCACGGTTTTGTAACACAAAGATGATAATAACAAGGGGTGTGATTTTTCAAGAGCTGAAGGCCTGGCTTATCAGGGTAAAGTATAACAAGATTAATGTCATTTTCCTATGTTAGCTTCCTATGGTTGCTATAACAAATTATAAAAACATTGTTCACAACAAATTCATTTTCTTATAGTTTTGGGGCTAGAAGTTTGAAGTGGCTTTGAGGGGCCTAAAATTGGAGTGTCAGTAGGACTGTGTCCTTGAGTGCCCGCCATCCCCTACCTTCCCCAGCCAAGAGAACCCCACTTACATCTCTGGCTGCTGGGTCCTGTGCTTCAAAGACAGCAGCATCTCTGTCACATTGCATCCTCTGACTCTACTTTCTTGTCTCCACTTTTACTTCAAAAGAACCTTGTAATGCCACTGGGCCCGGAGTGCCTTGCAATCTTCACCTTCACCAGGCTTGCAGCCCCTTCTGAGGCAGAAAGGAGCCTCTTCGCAGTCGGGAACTAGTCGGGACTCCTTGTGGGGAGGGGCACAGAACTGCCTGCCAGAGTTTCTGGAAACAAAACCTAGTGGAATATTTTCTATCAGTAAAGAGTTTAAAGTGCTATGAAATGAGCAATGGCTATATAAACTAATTTCTAGAATACTTTGCTTTCAAAAGGCCTCCTGATGCTTTGGCATAGTTACATATTCCAGGGTGAACTGAACTTTTGCACATCTGACAACAGACCCTTCGTTACCTGGTCCCCTGTGCCTATTCTTCCTCTGGAATAAGAGTGGCGTTTTTCCAGATTTTTGTGTTTCTCTTTAGTTGTTTGTTTGTTTTTGAGACAAGGCCTAGCTGTGTAAGTTTGGACTGGTCTTGAACTCACTGTGTAGCCCAGGCTGACCTCCCACTCACAGAGGTCTTTCTGCCTCAGCTTCCTGAGTACCGGGATTACAGGAGTGTGCCACCACACACAGCTCTCTAGTGTTTTACTTACATCCAGTCATGTAAACTGTCTAGATTTTAGTTTTAAATCATTCGGCTGTCTTGAAAAGCCTAAAAACTGTCTGTGCTTTGCTTTGTTACATGATTAGAAGACTTCATAATTGCATTTAATTAGAGAGGAGATGATGAAACCAATATAAACAGAGCCGGCGGTGCCTGCCTGTAATCCCAGCACTAGGGAGGCTGAGACAGGAAGAAAAATTTAACTCTATAGTTTTTGTCTTTCATGCAGAAATGAGGTTCTGCTTTATTTCCCTTAAAGGACTTAGTTCATACCTGCCAGGCATGCTCCAGGTCATGAGTTCCATCCTTAGTACCAAAACAAACAACCGCTCCCCCAAACCCAAACCCACAAAAAACTTCCAAACAAAAAGAAGGACTTAGTTCAGAGAAGGAACATTTTTTTTTCTTTGTGATTTTCAAATCTAATGTGAACGTTCTGGACAAGCTTCAGGCTAATTATGTTAGCCACTTTTTGTCCCCCTGGGGACACATGGCCATGCTTGGAGATATTTTTGGTTGTTCCAACTGGGCTGTGTAGGGGTGGCAGGGAGTCCCTGGCTTGAGACTGGGTGCTCCGGTGCACAAGACAGCCCTCAATGAAGACGACAAAGTCCAAAAGAAAGCTGAATACCCTTGAGTTAATAAGATGTTATTTAATTTTTGGCAGACTTTCTTTGCTTTGATTTGATGTCAGATGAAAGGACCGTGTTCAAATATTTCATTATAAAGTGTAAGCACTAGAGGGCAGCACTGACCCAAGAGTTGCAAATGAGGTTTCTTTGGAGGTCTCTGGAGAAGAGGAGCCAGAGATTAAGGTGAATGAAAGGTGAGCGGTTGTCTGAGACCCTTACAGAACAATGTAAACGATTCTAAATCGGGTTTTGCCAGCTATTGCTTTTGAGGTCCGTGACAGCAGAGCAGACTGGCTTTCCCTACTTTTTGTCCTTTTTTTCTTTTTGAGACAGGGTCTTGCTATGCAGCTCAGGCAGGCCTTGGGCTCACTTGTAGCCCAGGCTGGTCTTGAACTTGCAAACGATTCTCCCGCCTCAGCCTCCCAAGTCCCACTTCTTTTTATAACGATGTCGCGTGAAATTCTGCCAAAGAAAAGGGAGGCTTCGCGCGAGGTTTTCTTTCACACATGGAGATTGGCGTCATTGCCACTTACATTCTGTTCGCTGTGACCCGGGAGGTGGTGGCAATCGCTTTCTATGCGCGTTGGTGTAGTGACACCATGCTGGGCAGAGGAGTCAGACAAGACTGAGTCAGGCGCAACTCCTGGATTTTCTGAAACAGATAAGTAATAACCCATTTGTTGCTTTTTAAACCTTAGCTAACTATATACAATGTAATACAGTTTTCTATTTTCCCTTAAAGGTTTACCCAACTTTTAAAAAAATAAGAATTATTTTTCCTTTTTAGTATCAAACCTACTTTTGGGGTATTTTAATAATTCCCCCCACCTCCATGAACTAGGACAAACTGTTTGCTATACCCACATTAAATCTACCAACGCTCTATTACTTAAGATTAAATATAGAAGATATATAGCAAGATACCAAGAATGGACATTCATGTACCTGACACCACACTGATGGTGGAAGCTGGGTCTGGTCTGAGCTCCATCTCCATCCCCTGGAAATGGTGTTGAATAGCTCCATATATTTTTTCTTACTTGTGTTACATACATTAAATATGCACAGTAGTGTATGATTTCTGCATATTTTAAAACTATATATAAATGGTATCATAATTGTTCTATGATTTGTGCTTTCCCTCCTAACACTAGGTTTGTGAGATTTATCCATATTGATCCACGCAGTTTCAGTTATAGTATAATGATTTTTAGTATTTACATATTTACTAATGCAAATCATGTTATAAAAATTTTCCTATTAATGGAGTTAATTCATGTGTGAGCAGTCTAAGGCAGGGCTCACCAACTTGTGTTTTGTACAATTCGCAAGCTATATTTCTGAATGATTTTTAGAAATCAAAAGAAGCCAGTCATGGAGGTCCACACCTGTAATCCCAGCACTCTGGGAGGCTGAGGCAGAAGGATCACAGTTTTGAACTCAGCCTGGCAATGTAATGTCCTAGCAAGACCCTGTCACAAAATAAAAAATATAAAAGGGCTGGGGATGTAGTTTGGTATGAAGGCCCAGATCAATCCATAGCAGGGAGGGAAGAAAAGGAAAAAATAGTCATATATATACTTTATTTATTTATTTGTCTTTTTTGAGACAGAGTTTTGCTATGCAGTTTAGCTGGCCACTTTGTAGCCCACGTCAGCCTCAAACTTGCATCAGTCCTTCTGCCTCAGCCTCCCAAGCAGTAGGATTACAGGTGGGCACCACCATGACCAGCCAGGAGACTACTGTTTTTTGATGTTAAAATTACATGAAACACAGTGCCTGTCTGGCAAGAGCAAGGTTCTGAATTTGATGCCCGCCCGGTTTAAAAAAAATTTCATGAAAATCCAGTGACCATAAATAAAATTTGATTACAAAAACCATATTCTTGAATTTATATATTGTTTATAGATACTTTTGGGACTTAGCAGTAGTAAGACAGACTTGGTCACCTGCAGAGCTAAAAGCCCGTCTGGCCTCTACAAAAAGCGTTCTGACCCTGCCCTTGTGTATCTGTGAGCTGGAGCTGCAGGTTGTACATTTCTCTCTTCCCTGTCTTATTAGTTAAATTCAACCTGAAAAAATGAAAAATTCTATAATCTGCTTTCTGAAGCTAAATGTAAAAAGAATTCTCTGAATCTTATGTTTTCATTAAGTAATGAGCCATAAGTTTTGCTGTGGCTTCTTTCCTGCCCTGGGAGGGCACTGACTGGGACAGAAGAATGCAGATTTGGTGTCTTCTGTGGTGCTGAGGACTCAGGCTTTCATGGCTACTGAACAAGTGCTCTGCCTCTGAGCCAGGTTCATCTTTTTTTGGAGAGAATGCTGGGACTGGGGAAAACATTAGGAAAATACATTTCATTTCATTTTATGTCACTTTAAAATATTGAAGGGAAGGTCCTCTGGAAGTTCTAAGTGGTGCAGGCTGACTTTACTGCCTTCTACTAGATGCACACTCCACAAGGGCAGTGCTTCTGTCTACTCTTGCTTATGTTGTACTTGTAGAAATGCCTAGCACATAGTTGGTGCTCAAGTAATATTTATCAGTTAGGTGAATGAGTATGAAGAGACCTATCCATCTGGATGAAAGCTTGAAATCCACTGAATTACACGGTATTTATAATGTCACTTAATATTAAGCAATACCATTCTTGGAATTATGTAAGACGTTTCTTATTTTCATTAAGGTATTTTACACAGTGAACGCATAGTTTATGATTTTGCTCTTGTAGTGAATAATAAAAATGAAAACAGCTGATGTGGGACTAGGTGCTAGACACTGTCCTGAGTGAATTACAGATGCAGACTCATTCAATTTCCCCTTGGGGTTGTGGGAGACTACATCATCATCATCATCATCTTCATCATCGTCACCATCATCTTCATCACCATCATCATCATCTTCATCATCATCATCATCATCATCTTCATTTTTACCAGTGAAGACACTTTTAACAGAGAGTCCAGTTAACTTGCCTAAGATCACAAAGTTAGTCTATGGCACAGTTGAGGTTTGAACCCATACAGTTTGGAAGAATTTTATTGTTTAAACCTGGAAAGAATCTGTGAAGTTCTCTAGACAAATCCTTTTAAATCCAGCTAAGCAATAGAAATACCAAAGGAACTATTTTGTATTAAGATTTTCTGGTAGCCACATTAAACTTCAAAACATTTAAATAAAATTAATTTTAATAATATATAGAAGGTATCATTTTGGCTTTTGTGTTTTTCAGACAGGGTCTTGCTGTATAGCCCAGGCTGGCCTTGAACTCACAGTCATCCTCCTCTTCAGCCTCCCAAATGCTGGGATTACAGACCTGCACCATCTGTAATCTGGCTAAAAATGTGATTTTACTATGTAACCCATATAAAAATTAACAAGGTATTTTTCATTTTTCATGTTAAGATTTACAAATGATATGTGTACTTTACATATGCAGCACATCTGAATTTACAGGAACTTTTTTTTTCTAGTACTTAGAGTTGAACCTAGGCCTTCATACTGAGTTCTCATCCTCAGTTCTATTTTTTATTTTGAGATAGAGTCTCACAAAATCCCCCAGATGGAAACTTGCTCCTCCTGCCTCAGCAGCAGGGATTGTAGGCATGTACCACCAGGTCTGGCTAGGAGCACATTTTGAATGAACAATAGCTACATGTGCCAGAAGCTACTGGAACTGAACAGGGGAACTCTACATCATAGAAAGAATACAGACCTTGAAAGTATATAATCTGACCCAAGTGATCTTCAGATTGTGCACACACACGTGTGTGTGTGTGTGTGTGTGTGTGTGTACGTGTGTGTATGTGTGCTAATGGAGTATGGTTAATGGTAAATGAGAGCTCCCCACTTTTGTAGTGCTGGGGATTGAACCCAGAGCCATCACACAGAACTACATCCCTAGCCCTTTTTTATTTTGAGACAAGTTGTAAATCACTACATTGCCTAGGCTGGGCTTGCATGTACAGTCCTGTGCCTCAGCCTCCTAGAGTTCTGGAAAACCCCTGGATGCTATACTGGGAACAGCTAGCCCTTAGAAAGCCGGAGTGGGTTGATAGAACTGCCAGGTGGGGCTCCCGGGACTGCCAAATGGATTGGTTTTAGTGATCATGAAGACTATCTTTTCATTTTTTGAACTAAGGCTCACCTAGTCACTTATTCAAGGCAACAAAAGGACCCATGTCAGTTGTATTTGATTATTTCACTGGCCACACTGTTCAGTTAATTGGCTCTTTACTAGTTAGGAAAACAGTCACTGGGAGGTTCTGGCTATGTGCAGTAGGATTGGCAGTGTTTCCCACACACAAAAACTATGTGAAGTTGACCTCAATAACCTTTAAATCTAGTAGGAAAGTAATTAGTATGGAAGCTTAGTGTAACCCTTAAACTATAGCCTAAACTCCCAAAGTGCCAAATTTATGGTTTTAGAAATGCTAAAGGAGAAAAATACCTCATTGTGAGCCCTGAGGTGAAGTGTAATATAATATAGTTCCTTAAAAAACAACTTCATATTAATCCTAGTAGCAAAACTGGCATTATTTATACATTATAGAAGCTGTACTGCTTAAATGTAAGTTTAATCTGTTTTTCCTAGTATGAGACAGACTTTTAAAGAATTAACCCATTAAAACCAGCCAGGTGTGGAGGTATATGCCTGTAATCCCAGCACTCAAAAGGCTAAAGCAGGAGGATCACCTCAAGTTCATGGCCAGCCTGGGCTACATAGTGAGTTCAAGAGTAGCCTGAACTACATAGCAAGACCCTGACTCAAAAACAGACAAACAAACAAAAAAATAAAAAAACTAATCCATAAAACTGAGTCTGGACTGCCCTGGTAAGTGGCTGTGGTCTGGCAAGCTGTGGCCACCCCAGGGCGAGAACCAGCAGCGTCTCCTGATGTTGGAACTTAGGGCTCTGGGAAACCGAGCAACCAGCTCACCGGCTTGGTGAGCAGCTGTGAGTCTACCGGCACTCGGGCTGAGAATCAAACCTCCCATCCTCCCCCGCTTAGCAAGTGGGAGCTAGAGATCTGAGCATCTCTTGGGAGGTTGACCATATGTAATACAGCAAATAAGGGGGATTTCCTTCTATCATCTCTTTGAAGGCAAATAGTTTTATCACTGTTTTGCTTTGTTCTGATTAATGGTATTGCTCTATTCAATATTCTGGTTTAATAAGTTCTGTAATATCCTGTATTTCCTTTGATTTTGCTATACCTGATTGAAAGAACAACTATCATGAAGATAATGAAATATACTATGGTACCTATTACTGTTATCCCAGTAACCTGCTGTGAAGTTCTGTACCAATTTCACTACACTGTCTCAATTGGCTTTATTCTATCCTGTTCTGTTGTATTTTACTACCTTCAAATTAATAAAAAATTAAAAAAAAAACTGAGTCTGGAGGCTGATGCAGGTAGATTGCAAGTTTGGCCAAGCCTGGTCAATTTAGCAATTTTGTCTTAAAATAAATGTAAAAAGTACAAAAGGCCTGGGGTTCAACTTCTAAAACAAAAACAAAACAATGAAACGAAAACAAAAAACTTCCATAATTCTAAAGACAACTATTTTTGTGTATTTCCTTTCCACTGTTTTATTTTTCCTGGTAAATAAAGTTTTATTAAAACAAAGCCCCCTTGGTCACTGTCATGTATGGCTGCTGTGTGCTACTACAGCAGAGTCGAATAGTGACAACAAAGACTGCATGGCCTGTATAGCTGGCTTATTCATTCTCTGGTCTTTTACAAGAAAAGTTTGCCAATCATTAGTCTGAGACCTTTTCCTTTACCCATCACATAGACCAGTGGTGGCCGACTTATGGCATGCATACCACAGCAGGCTGTTTGTAGCATTGAAAATTCTAAAAAGTTTACCATCACTGCATAGATGATGGTCATGCACAGACATCCTTTCCCTGCTCTCTCACACTCCCAAATCTTGCTGGCACCGCCCCCTGCACTGCCAGCATGATGATCTGTCCTCAGTCATCCTGGAATAGCAGGAGTCTCTTCTAATTCATCTCACAGTGAGCTCTGGAGATTAGTATGATAACATGTTCTTTCCACTACTTAAAAAAATTTACAAAATATGTGTGATCATGGGGTACAGTTATTTATTTTATTTTATTTTTTTCCTTTTAAGATTATATCCTAAGCATTTGCTATAAAGTGTCCACTTGAGCCCCTTGGTGACACGAGTGTGATGTCATAACCTGCTGTCCCTCCTCAGGTCTGGACACATACTACATCCTTTATCTGAGGCATCAGTGACAATCTTGTGCATAGATGATTTCATAACCAGAATTATTTTTTTCCTTTGGTTCCATTTCCAGAAGTGGAGATGCTCAGCTGAAAAGTAGAAGCATTTTTCAGGTTCTTGGTATGTTCTGACAAATTGCTTACTGGAAGAGTTGTCCAGGCTCCATGGTCACCACACAGTGGTTGCCAGTGCTGAGGTGTGTCAGTGTTTTTCAATGCTAATTTGGGTACAAAAATGTTATTTTATTGTTTTACTATAAATTCTTTGGTTATTATTCTTAAGCAAAAGTATGTTATCATATTTATTTGTATTATCATTATTTGTTCTTGTTTCAAGTTTTTATTTCCCTTGAATCTATATATCTATATATGTCTATATCTATATCTATTTAAATTTTTTTGGGGGAGGGGTCTTTTTAAGACAGATTTTCACTTCGCAGTTCAGGCTGGCGTTGAGCTCACTTTGTAACCCAGGCTGGCCTTGAATTTACAAGAGTCCTCCTGCCTCAGATTGCAGGTATGAGCTGGTGATTTAGCTTAGTAGCATAGGTGCCTGCCTGGCAAGTGCAAGGTCCTGAGTTTGATCCCCAGTACCAAAAAAAAAAAAAAAAAAAAAAAAAAAATCACAGGCATGTGCCACCACTTTCCTTGACTTTTTAGAGACCTTTTTTTTGGTTCTGAGGATCAAACTCAGGACCTCGTGCTTGCCAGGAAGGTGCTTATGCCACTGAGCTAAATCCCCAGCTTTTTCCTTTGAATTGAATTTTTGATATGTCAAAACATGAACTTTTCAAAACATGAAGTGTTGATACAGTAGTTCTTTTAAAATAATATTCCTTTAAATGCTGATTTTCCCAGCACTTGGAAGCCTAAGGCAGGAGGATTGTTGTGAGTTTGAATGTAGCCTGGGCTACAAAGTGAGCTCCTGTCTCCAAAAAATACAAACAAACAAAAACAAAAAACAAAAACAAAAAATCAACAAAAAAAGCTGATTTCCAGCCTGAAGGATTTGTCCTTTTTATATCTTATTTGTGGAAAACATTGAGTTTCAATTCATCTTAGGTACTAATTTTGCCTACTTTCCTGTCCTGTTAGTAGGTGTGTGCTCAAGTGGTATAAACTACATTTACTCAATTTTTTTAAAGAGGGTCTCATGTAGCCTAGGCTGGCCTTGAACTCTATCCTCCTGCTTCAGCCTCTGGAGTGCTGGGATTACAGGTATGTGTTACCACACCCAGCTGAATTTTTAAAGAAAAATAAAATAACAAAGGTAAATCTATAAATCCTACATAGGGTATACCAAAGTGTAGTAAAAAATGCTTTCAGGACAAACATGCTTTTGAGACTATTTGCTACTTTGGATGGTCTGCATTAACTATTTTCTTATGGTGGTGACAATTGAGTTGGTAGTGACAGGATTTTTTTTTAGAAATTTAATTTGTTGGGGTGAAAGTCACATGTGAAAAGATTTTTATAATTAAATTTCAGAAAGTGATATTGCTTAATTTGGAAAGAATGGATGAGCTATATATGTTCACTTTTCAGTTTTAAATTTTTTTGGTAGCCCCAAAACAGAGGAGCCCTTTACTGTGTCCCAGTGCTCAGGATGGACTTTTTGCTTTTAAATTAGCGCTGGTTTCCATGAAATGCAGACCCTTCACGAATAGCTCAAAGCAGGGATTTCTGGGTGATTTTAAATTTCTTTTTTCTTCCAAGTTTGCAAATACCTCTTCCCTCCTGTTTGTCATTACATGTCCTGAAGTACAGAATAGAAAATGCACAACAAGACAGCAGGACAGGAGGTTTTTCTTTTTCAAGGAGTTGATAGGGGATCAGGGTTCACTGTTCTCACCAGCTGAGAGTCCGCTTCAGAAAGCGCTACTTTAGGGGAACAAGTGAGGCAGTGTGGAGGCCTCAAAGGCTTCATTGACATCGCAGCCGCCAGCTTCTTGTAGCACACTGTCTGCTGCGCGGTGCCCTCGGAAACAGTTCTCCATGTTTCTCCTCTCCTCCACGCCAGAAGTTGCAAGCTCCATTAAACTTGATTTTCCAAGTGAATGGAAAATATCTTTCCTGGAAAGGTATTTGCTTTTTTGTTGTTGTTTTGCGACAGGATCTCACTATGCAGTGCAGACTTGCCTTTAACTCACTCTGTAGCCCCGGTTGGCCTCCAAAAGTGATCCTACTACTTCAGTTTTGAGTGCAGGGATTACAGGCATGTGCCAACCCCTGTAGCTAACTCTTGTTTGTTTTTGTTTATCTCTTGCCTTTGGGTGCTAGGCAACATGGCCCCTGGGCTTGAAGGGTAGGAACCCTGGGGACTGGGTGGGGGCGCAGCTCCCTAACTCACCAGGGCGGTGGCTCCGCTGGGAAGGTGGCGTCCTGAAGTTGAAACTAAGCCCTGCTGCAAAGCGGGTGCTGGGGCGCAAAAGCAGGCAAACGCAAGGCTGATGGCTTAAATCATGACCGCCGTTTCGTTGTTTGCGGATCTGCAGAGATTTAAATGTACACAAAGGAAGCCCCTTTCAAACATATTCAGAGTTACTTAGTTTGTATGGGGAAGTGGTGGAATCACTTGTAGACTTTGAGGCTCTTCCCCGTGATGGTTTGATATAGAGGGGTGGCAGTGGGAGACTCGTCTGTCCTAGGCCGTTGTTGTCCCTAGTCTTCATTCAAGAATTAATGAATCTGTGGCGGCTAGAAGTGGCCTGCACCCTGTGCTTTTGGCTTTTGCTCGTGGCCTGCACCGCAGGATCCTGGGGCGGCGGCTAGGCCCACACTGGTGAGTGGTTCAGGTTTACCCGAAGAGAATGCAGACTCAGCTGAAAATCAAACATGTTTACTCTCCATATGCTGTTTGTCCCCTCTACATGGTTGGAACTGCCTTGCAATTGCTAGAGAATCATTCAAGACAATATATGGGAAGTGCTTAAAAAAAAAAAAAAAATATATATATATATATATATATATATATATATATATATATATATATATGCTAAGTTGAATAAGCAGTTGCCACTGAGTATGGGGAGAACTTGTTATCTGGAGTTGTCTAGAAGTGTGACAGATTTTCAAGAACAGGAGTGGCGTGCCTATTGTGGAAGAACCAGAAAGTCTGATCTGCGTTGTTCTGCGGACAGACATGAAGACA
>PVJX010043561.1:0-13608 GCA_004027295.1 Dolichotis patagonum
TAGTGTATAGAAATGCTATTGATTTTTGTGTATTGACTTTGTATCCAGCTACCTTGCTGAATTTGTTAATTACATCTAGGAGTCTTTCAGTAGAGTTTTGGGGGTCTTCTATGTAAAGTATCATGTCATCTGCAAATAATGATAATTTAACTTCCTCTTTTCCTATCTTTACTCCTTTTATTTCTCTTTCTTGTCTTATTGCTCTGGCTAGTATTTCCAGTACTATGTTGAATAGCAGTGGTGATAATGGACATCCTTGTCTTGTGCCTGATTTTAACGTAAAGGCTTTCAGTTTTTGACCATTCAATATGATGCTGGCTGTTGGTTTGTCATAGATGGCCTTTATCATATTAACATAAAGGCCATCTATTCCAGTTCTCTGTAAGTTTCTTATCATGAATGAGTATTGGACCTTATCAAAAGCTTTTCTGCATCTATAGAGATGATCATGTGGTTCTTACTTTTGGCTCTATTGATATGGTGGATTACATTTATTGATTTGCCTATGTTGAACCATCTCTGCATTCCTGGGATGGATCCCACTTAGTCGTGATGTATAATCCTCTTGATCATTTGCTATATCCTGTTTGTCAATATTTTATTGAGAACTTTTGCATCTATGTTCATTAGGAGATTGGCCTATAGTTCTCTTTTTTTGGTTCAGTCTTTTTCAGGTTTTGGTAGTGGAGTAATATTTACTTCCAGGAATGACTTATAAAGATTTGCTTCTCTTTCGATTTCATTGAAGAGTTTGAGGAGTGTCGGAATTATGTCTGCTTTGTATTTCTTGTAGAATTCTGCAGTGAATCCGTCTGGGCCTGGGCTCTTCTTTGTTGGCAAGGACTTATTTACGTTTTCAATTTCATTAATAGAAATTGAGTTATTCAGCAGTTTTACATCTTCCTGGCCCAGTTCTGGTAGTTCATATGTTTCTAGGAATCTGTCCATTTCTTCTGTGCTATCCAGCCTATGAGAGTAGAGGTTTTTGAAATAAGTATTGATGATCTTCTGTATTTCCACAGAGTCTGTAGTAATTTCACCTTTTTCATTCCTTATTGCATGAATTTGAGTTTTTTCTTTCCTTTTAAAAATAAGGTTGGCTATAGGCTTATCAATTTTACTTATTCTTTCAAAGAACCAACTCTTTGATTCATTGATCCTTTGTACTGTTTTCTTAGTCTCTATTGCATTGATTTCTACTCTAATCCTTACAATTTCCTCCCTTTCTTTTAGCTTTGGGCTTGGCTTGCTCTTTTTCTAGATGTCTGAGGTGTAGCATCAGGTTATTTATTTGTGTTCATTCTGTTTTTCTGATGTGGGAACTCAGTGCAGTAAGTTTTCCTCTGAGGACTGCTTTCATTGAGTCCCACAAATTCCGGTAAGTTGTATTTGTATTTCATTTGCTTGTAGATATTGTTTAATTTCTTCTTTAATTTCCTCTGTGACCCACTGATTGCTTGAGAGTGTATTATTCAGTTTCCATGTGTTTGTGTGGTTTTTGCTGTTTGTTTTATCATTAATTTCTAGTTTCATGGTGCTATGATCCGATAACATGCACGGGATATTTTCAATTCTCTAGCATTTATTTAAGCATGATCTATGAGCTAGTATATGGTCTGTTTTAGAGAATGTCCCATGTACTGCTGACAATGTATATTCTGATTTTTTTGGATGGAACACTCTATATACGTCTATCAAGTCCATTTGTTCACAGGTGCGATTCAGTTCTGTTATTTCTTTGCTGATTTTCTGTCTAGTTGATCTCTCCCTTCGTGTCAATTGTGTGTTAAAGTCTCCTCTTATAATTGTGTTATTGCCTATTTGATTTTTCATTTCTGTTAGTATTTGCTTTATATAGCTTGGTGCTCTGGAATTTGGTGCATATATATTTAAGATTGTTATTGCTTCCTCCTGAAGTTTTCCCCTAACTAGTATGTATTGGCCTTATGGCCTGCTTTAGGTCTTCAGATCATTCTTGGTTTGAAGTTCACATTGTGTGAAAACAGAATAGCTACTCCTGCTTTTTTTTTTTTTTTGGTTTCCTATTGCATGAAGTATTGTTTTCCATCCTTTGACTTTCTGTCTATGAGTTGCCTTTTGGGTTAGATGGGTTTCTTGTAGACAGCATATGGTTGGATGTTGTTTCTTGATCCATTCTGCTAGTCTGTTTTTTTTTCATTGGTGAATTATGGCCATTTACATTAATGGCTATAACCATTATACACTGATTTTTGTTGACATGTTATCTTTCTGCTGTTGTATATTTACCTTTCCATTCTGTTTAATTGTCTACCTTGCTTAGTGGTTTTTTCCTATGTGTATCTTGAATGTCTTTCATTATTCTTTGTAGGGTTGGTTTGGTGATCATGAAGTTCTTCAGCTGTTCTTTGTCATGGAACTATCCTATTTCTACATCCATTTTGAAGGACAGTTTTGCCGGGTACATCAGTCTGGTTTGGAAGTTATTTTCCTTTAGGATCTGAAATACTTCACTCCATGCTCTTCTTGACTTCATTGTTTGTGTTGAGAAGTCTGTCGTGATTCTGATAGGTTTTCCTTTATAGGTGATCTGTATTTTCTCTCTAACAGCTTTTAATATTCTGTTCTTATGTTGGATTTCTGGGATGGTGATTATTATATGTCTGGGTGTAGTTTTATTTTGGTTATGGCTATTTGGAGGTCTATATGCTTCACTAATCCAAATGTCAGTTTCCATTCTCATGTTTGGGAAATTTTCAGCTATTACTTCTGTAAATATCCTCTTCATATCATTTTGGCTGTCCCCTTCTTTTTCATTTATCGCTATTAATCTTATGTTATTTTTCTTTGCATCATCTTGCAGCTGTTGAATTGTTGTTTCCTGATTCTTTGTTATTTTTTAAAAGATCTTTCCTTTCCTGTTCACTAGCTGTGATCTTATCTTTGAGGTCTGAAATTCTATTTTCATTTTCATTGCGGCGGTTTTGGCAACTTTCAATAGAATTTTTGATTTCCTGTATATCTCTGAATCTGCTTCATGCATTTTTTTTGTTTCTTATAGTGTTCATTCAGGGATTCTATCTGTTTGCTTTGTTCCTTTAATTTTTTAGCTGTGTCTTCATTAGATGTGTTCAGTATTTCTTTTACTACTTTCATAATTTCTTCTTTTACCTGGGAAATTATTTCTGAATTGAATTTCTCCATAGTTTCCCCTAGTTGCTTCTTTATTTTAGTTGATATCATTTCAGTCATTTCAGGTATATAGCTCCTATTTTCTTCTATGTATATGGCTCCTAGGGTTTATTGGGATGGGCTGGAGATTTGAGATTGCCTTTTGGTCTTTCATTTTGTCATTTTCTTATATTTCCTTGCTTTGAGTGGTGTTCCAAACCTTCCCCTGGGTGTGTTGGGAATCACCTTCTGTGCCCTCTGTTCCTGTGACTGAATGAATTTCACTGAGCTTGGCCCAGTGCGGCCTGTAGGGCCTCCTGAGCCCAGTCCAGTGTTTCAGGGAGTTGGGTGGGAACTCAACCGCTGGGAACCCTGGTGTTAAACTCTCCCTGGGCCAGTGCCAGTGGAAGAGTCCTCCTGCATGGTCCTGACCTGCTGGACTGAAAGAAGGCTGCTGGGTGTTGTGCACTGAGGCCTGCGAAACCTCACGAGCCCAATCCAGTGTCCTAGGGTGCTGAGCGGGAACTCAAACACTGGGAGAGCTTGTCTCAAACGCTCCTCGGGTCAGTGCTGGAGCACTGGGATTCACCTCACTGGGTCCTGACTCCCTCGTGGGTTCTTGGCTTCCTGAATTGAAAGATGGATGCTGGATGTGGTGGTTTGAGGCCTGAGAAACCTCCGGGGCCCAGTCCAGTGTCCTAGGAAGCTGGATGGGAACTCAGTTGCTGTCAGCGCTGGTCTCAGACTTCCCTGGGCCAGCGCTGGAGCACTGGCACTCACCTCATGTGGTCCTGACTCCCCTGCAGGTTTTTGGCTCCCTGAATTGAAAGGCAGAAGCTGGGCATGGTGTACTGAGGCCCATGAAATATCCGGGGCCCAGTACAGTGTCTAGGGAGCTGGATGGGAACTCAATCGCTGGGAGCACTGGTCTTGGACTTTCCCCAGGCCAGCGCTGGTGCGTGGACACTCATCTCATGTGGTCTTGACTCCCCCGCAGTTTCTCAGCTCCCTGAATTGAAAGACAGAAGCTGCACGTGGTGTACTGAGGCCCACAAAACCTCCAGGGCCCAGTCTATGATCTCATTTATGGATTTTTTTTTTTTTTTTTGGTACCAGGGATTGAACTCATGACCTCATGCTTGCCAGGCAGGCACTTACACTGCTGAGCTAAACTCCCAGCTCATTTATGGATGCTTGATGTTTTGTTTACTAAGGTGATATATTTTAAAAATATATAGTTAATTACTTATAAGTGCAGTTATCTATTAATCTCGTTATGAAAAACATTGGAATTTTGGCTCCAAATTTATGATTGATCCTAACCTTGTCTTTCTCTAACTTCTAATTTTCTTAAAGCTAATGTTATTGTTAGTGTCTAGATGTCTCCCCACCGCCTCATGCAGTCATGGGGTGGGCTTTTCAGAGATGGTTGAATGTATAGTTTGTGATTGATTCATGGTCTAATGCTAAGATTAAGAGTGTGAGTGCCATGCTTGCCCTAGGGCATGTAGCCTGCATACAATGTAAGGGACAGAAAGAGGCTTAGTCCTCCCCTTTTTGTTCTTGTTGCTTTTGCTGTCTTCTGCTGCCATGAACTGTTGCTCCTCTGCCATGTGCCACCCTGTCTCAGAGCCAGCTGATTATGGACTGAAACCTCCACAAACTGTGAGCTAAATAATCTTTATTCCCTTTAATTTGGGGTGTCAGATAATTTGTCTCAGCAAGAAGAGAAAAGTAACTAAGATGGCTAACAATTGTGAACTATCCTTTGATTTATGTCTATTATTAATTCTTGGCCTTTTGGCTAAGATAAAATGTGATTCACATCTATTAAGCCATTATAATGGGAACAGGAAATAATTTTCAGTTAAGGAACTTTTGCTAATCCACAGAAAAAATATTCAAAAACCACAAGAATAAAATATAATTTTTTTTTTGGTACTGGGGATCCACCACATGACCTTGTGTTTGCCAGGCAGGTGCTTGTGCTTCTGAGCTAAATCTCTGGTCCCTAAAATATAAATTTAATTATAATTGTAAAGAAAGTAGTATGGAATTTTAAAAAGTTCAGCAGTATAGTTTTTCACTTTAGGAACACTATTGTGCTGTTGTGTTATACAGTGACCAACTGCTGAATAAAAGAAAAAGAAAAGATTGGAAGGCAAGAATGAAGTAAAATGGAGACAAGTGAGACATGGGTAGTGAGGAACACCTCACCCCTAGGACTCTAGTAGCCTAGTGATCACAGGGCTTGGGAGGTGAGGTATATGAGCAATAGGCAGTGAAGGGCTGTGGCAGAGGAGAGAAGACTCATTCAAGTGAATGGTACTCAGTTATAACCTTCAAACATTCTTGTCTGTTAAAGATGTAAAGGTAGAATAGAAGTGGAAAAGTGAAAAAGACAGGAACACATACAAGAATTATATACATCAATGAAGAGAAAACAAAATTCATGAAGGAATGAGCATTTTGGGAAAATATAATTAAGCCATTTTAAAGGTGGCTCCATTTATGTAATCAAAGTGTTATTAAAGATAGTTTATCCTAGTTCTGTCACCCTGAGTAGGATGACATTAAGTTATGAACCATGTTCAACTCCATATTATGCCTTTATCCTAAGAGGGTCTCTGTTACATCACAGCTACACCACAGTGCTTAATGGATGGCATTTCTTCCAGTGAGCTTTTAAACATCCTTATTGTTCTACGTTATTTTGCTTATTTTATATATTTAATCAGCCCAAGCACCTTATATGTTTATTAAGGTCATAGGTAAATAATACCTTTTTGCTGTTAAGGAATTCATGGCTATAATGCAGGTCAGTGGATAACAGAATCTAGGTCATCAACAAAGCCTTAAACATGCAATATTATCTCTGCCAATAGTAAACTCACTAGAATTCAGTTGCACTGCACTGGCATGTGCTGCAGGCTCTGCAACTTGTTCAAGGGTTTTGAAAAGATTAAAATAAAATATTGATAAATACCCAACAATGTGAGACTCTATCAGTGTATGACAAGTTTTTAATTTAAGAACATTACATTCTTTTGTATCAAGTCCTTTGATAATATTAATTTTCAAGAACATTAAATTCTGTCTGATGTACTGAAGCTGGTAATTATAATGCATAAAAATAGCTGAATAACCAGGGTAGTGCCAATTACTCTGTCACTCATGAGTAATCAATTATTTTTGTGCAGCACAATATAGATGATGCCTGCGCACAAAGTAATAATGTACAGCACATAAATGAAAAATAATTTTCCAAAAGCAGGATGAGGTACGCCTGAAAGCTTTAACAAATTGACTAGCGAGCTCAGTCATGTCTCTTTGAGGAGGGCTAACGTGAGTGGTTTGAAAAAATTTTAGTCCTAGGCAGGCCTATGTATCAGGAATGTTGGGTGCATAGCTTGTTTGTGACTAAGACGCCTCATGACAATTGGGCAGACCAAATGTCCGAAACTGATGTCTAGACTGTAATGAGCAGAACATGCGGAAGGATGTGTTACAATGCTGACAGTGTAGTCCTATCAGGAAGAGGATTTCTCTGTAACTTTCCAGGAGCCACCCTATGTGGAATGAAGAGTCTTTCATTCCACAGATCCCTCTGGTGCCTCTCTTCCTCTTAAGCTGTATTTGGATATTCACCAAACTTCTAGCCTTTGGAACCCTTTAGCAGTGAGCCTTTCCGATGTCTCAGCTATAGACCCCTCCTCTGTGATGGGCTCTTGCTGAAAAGGAAGCTCAGGACAAAGCTGATAAAGTCAGAAGAGCAAGATCACTTTAGTGCCTGCCTGGCAAGTGCAAGGCCTTGAGTTTGATTCCTGGAACCAAAAAAAGAAAAGGAAAAAAAAATACCACTTTACAGTATTGTTGCTAAAACTAAATGAGATGTTTGTAGAGTATTTACTATGTTCCAGGCACTAATTTAATAGATATTGCATCATTATTAGTTGTTACTAATAATAATTATACATTAGACCTAATTGATTATTTCATGCTTCCATAATCTAGTTTCCCTTTATGGAAAACTATACAGCCACACAGAAAGTGATAATAGTATGATGCCTTTTTTGTAAATATTGTATTTCATTCGAGGTCCATGTAAAATTTCCACTAAAATCTCTCAGAATGAAGAATATTTAAAGAAAGATTGGATCCAGAGGCATCCAGAAGATGTTAGATAGAGTATTAAACAAAGGTAATTATTGCTTTTGGTGGGCAATGTTTACTGAGCATTCGTGGAGCATAGCTAATAAAGAGTTAGCTATGATTCTTCCTTAAGGGAATATGTAATACAGTGAGAAAGATGAAAATAACATGTGTTGAACACAAAGGATTTATCATAAATGCAAGTAAAGGCTAGAAGAAGATAACTGTGTGTTAAAACTTAGTCCTACAGGAAGTCAATGAGAAATTTCTGGAAACTATGGTATAAGCAACTTGAAAGAGGAGGATGTTGGTAGGAGGGAACTAGGAGGTGAGATGTAGGGAAGTCATCAGTAAGGAGGGTTCAATTGAACCCTCTATGAGTGACTCTGTGTGTGTGTGTGTGTGTGTGTGTGTGTAAGAGGGGCATTAGGTATTAAAAACCAAGAATAGGGGTCATGAGTGAGGGCGTAACTGGGAAGAAAAGATGCTAGTTATTTTTGTTGCTTACTAGGCACAGCCCTGTGTGATGGGGGACCCTGTGAGCAAGGATGAACCAAGCTCTGCTTGAATGAAATTAGCAAGTGGAGGGCATACAACCAGGATCACAGAATCAGGGGGAGCCACTTGCAATAATCTATGGAAGAAAGGAAAGTGGCCTGATCCAGGTGGTGGCAGAGAGTGTTTTAGGTACTATACTAGGTAAGATTTGACTTCCCTGTTGCTTGAAATAATACAAGCTTTTGTCATGCTGTCACCCATGCTATGAGTATTCCTGGTAGACAGTCTTCCAAGTGCCTATTCACAGATCCAGGCCCCTTTACCTAATGGTCCCTGGGCCCCCCAAACCTTAAGGCCCTCCAGTCTACTAGTAGTCAAGAAAAGAGCCAGGGGAATGTACACTTGCTTCTTTAGTACTAAACGGTACAGATAACAGCAACTTACATCCATGGCAAGAGTTATTGAGCTACTAATCTGCCCTCTTTTTTATCCCAGATGCTAGGGATTTGGTAAATATAGTTTCTGACCAGACAATTCCACCCCAAATCTTAGGTTAGATAGAGTAACCTAGGAGTCAAATCAGTTAATATTCTGTAATTGATTGGGTATGGTTCCTGAGGGACAGATAGGCATTGTAGATGACTCTCAGGATTTTATGTTGGACAACAAAATCTGTGAATTTTCCATTTCCAGAGATAAGTTTGAGGGGAGAAGGCAGATATGGAGAAGAAACAGCAATTTGAAAGGGAAGGAACAAAAATTTGATTTGGGATATGTGAATTTTCTGGGGATTATCCATGTGATGGTGACAAATGATTATTTGAATTATGTAGATCTGACATTTAACTGAGAGGACTGGGGTGGAGATGGGAGTTGGGAGTCATCAGTACACAGATAGTGACTGATGTCATGTAAGAGGATGGATGCTGCATTATGCTTGTTAAGAAAGAGGTAATGGATTGAAGATCAGGACTCTCCTATCAGGAATATACTGGGAATGTTGCTGAGGGAAAAAAGAGGAGTCAATCACAATGTCACTAAGGGGGCCAGGAAGACAACACCGGAACAGAGGAATAGGAGAGGGATGATGATTCATTAATTTTTAGAATGTTAAAGCTACAGATATTGATAGGGTATACAAGTTGCAATGGCAAAGAACAGAATTGGTGGTAATTCCTCTTATTCTACATTTTTGAAACATTAGGAGATACCAAGAAAGAGAAGGGAAGGTCATGGCTGAAGGTTTTGATTTGTAAGTCTTATTTTATGTGAGATTAAAACATACACTTAGATACTGAGTGTTGAAAGACCTCTGAGGAGCTAAATAGGGAATCTTTGTGGATCCTCACAGTGATCAGAGGAAACAGAGGAGAAGAGCATCACAGAAAAGTGAAGAATACTCAGTGGAGGATGGAATTCAAGAAAGGTGGGTTGAAGCAAGTCAAGGAAGAAAGCAGTCCACGGTGTGAATGGCAGGAGGCATTCATCTGGGGAAGATGAAATGTCATGAACGTGTTTTGTGTAATCTCCTTATAATTTACATTTTATAAAATTTTATCAGTAAAATGATAGCTCTTATTTGTGTAAACTATGCCTGGATTAATGCGGCTGTTGTAAAAGGAGGCATTTGATTTTGGTTTAGAAAAAAAAAGTGGCATAAAAATCTTATTTCATAAGAGATAAAGGCTAACAGGAGAACCATCAGCATGAGTTTGCAATCTATTAAGAATAAAGAATATAACATAATGGTAAGAGATTAGATTTAGATGGAGCAATTCTTTAGCTGCAGAGAAAAGGAATCAGACCAGACAATGAGGATTCAGTATACTTGTAACCAACAGATGTCAGTGTTGTGATACAATACACAGCGAGGTTTGGAGATTCCTGTCATCCCATACTTTTGGCTTTGATTTAGTGCATAAATGTTGCCACCTACCTTTCCCCCTTTAAAATAATCCTAACACAAATATATTATAATGAAAGCTTTTTCATATATAGAGAATAGCTTCTTGTACCCTGGAAGTTTCATCTGATCATGGAAATGGACGAGAGTTAATGTCATTTCAATGTATCTATTGCAACATACTGTAAAGTGATAAAACTGGACTGTAACTGTCTCCTAATGAACTTCTTGGAGGGTGTTATAGTTCATATTGGAGAATAAATTGGCTCAGTGTTAGCACAGATCTTTTTTTTTTGCCACAGTCACTGGCTTTTCATTCCATATTTATTCTTCCATCAAGCTCCATTGTATCCTTTGAAAATTTATGCTGATTTCGGTGACACAGCAGCTGTATGGATTGCTCCATCCTTCTGTCTTCATACTCAGGTGTTACAGAGACTTGAGCCCAGCTGTTGTGTGGGGCTTAGGTGGCTGCGAGAGGACTAAGAGTGGGATAAGCAGTTGGCTACTTCTTGTTCGAAGAGCCTGGTACTGTAACCAAGAGCACATGTTATTAGAGGCTGAATTGCAGGACTCACACAGGCTGCTCTTTTTTAGATCGTTATCCAAAGTGGTGACTTGGATATTAAATTTTAATTGAATGAAGATAAGCTTGCAGACTGAATTCTGTTTGGCTTAGTCTAATTTCTCTTCAGCTCGGTTCCTGTGGACGTGAAAGATTTGTTGACTGTGTAAGAAACTGGTGAAAGGGGATGGCCAAGGGTGCAGAAGCTACACTTCTAAGCACCTGAAGAGGAGGTAGAGGCTAATCCCCATGTAGTATGCTATTGGCAACAAATGCCTTTTGCAATGTATCTGTTGTTTTGTTCGGCAAATAAGAATTGTATGTATATATATTGTACAGCTTGATATTATGAAATATGTATACATTGTGGGATGGTTAAAACAGGATAGTTAATATATGCATGGCCTCTCATACTTAGCATTTTTAATGGTGAGAACACTTAAAATCTTTGCTCTTAGTGATTTTTAAGTACGTAGTTCATTGTTATTAACCTGTCACCATGTTGTACAATAGATCTCCTGAACCTATTCGTGTTGTTTAGCTGTAATTTTGTATCGTTTGTCCAATAGCTTTCTAATTGTCCCTTTCCCAACTCTAGCAATTATTGCTATACTCTTTGATTCTATGAGTTGGTCTTTCTTAGATTCCACATACTGTATACAGAAGATCATGTCTCTGTCTCTGTCTCTGTCTCTGTCTCTGTCTCTCTCTCTCTCTCTCTCTCTCTATATATATATATATATGCCAGGATTATTTTGATTATTTCAGTTAACATAAAGTTTAATAATGCTTTTTCTGATCAAAATTTTATTGAGAGAATTATAGGTTCATATGAAGCTGTAAGAAATATTAGAGAACTCATGAACTCTTTAATCAGTTTTCCCAATTGGTAGCATTCTTTACAACTATAGTAGAATATCATGAATAAAATTGATATTGATATATCTTTTTATTTAAATTTTCCCAGTTTTATTTGTATTTGTGTGTATCTTGTTCTCTACAGTTTTATCACAGGTTCATACAACTAATTCTACTGTCAAGATCTCGAGCAATTCATTCACTATAAAAATTCTTTGCCATTTTATTTTATTTTTTTCTTTGCCATTTTATTTTTTATTTTATTTTGTTCCTTTGCCATTTTATAACCGCATCTCTCACTTTCCTTCCTGCCCTAATCTGTTATCCATTTCTGTGATCTTTAATTTCAAGATGACACATAGAATTAATTGTTTGTAATTTTTTGAGATTTTTTTCACCCAGTATAATTCCCCTGAGCTTATCCAAATTATTGCATGTTATCACTAGTTTATTCCTTTTTATTGCTGAGTTGTAGTTTGTGGTATACATGTACTACTATTTGCTTAGCCCACCTGTTAGAGGACATCTGAGTTGTTTGACTATTATAAACGAAGCTACCATGACAATTGTGTGCAAGTTTTTCTGTGAACATATATTTTTTCCCCCCTCTGGTATAAATGCCCAAGAGTACATTGTATTACAGAACAGTTGTATATATGGTTTGATAAGAAACTGCCTGTATTCCTTTCCTGTTGGTGCTTCAAAGTTAATAGTTTAAAACATCACAAGTTCATTCTCTTGTAGTTCTGGAGGTCAGGAGTCTAAAATGAGTCTGACAGGATTGGCAGGGGTCTGATTGCTTTTGAAGCTCCAGAAAAGAATCTATTTCTCTTCTTTATCTTTTAAAGGCTGACACTGGTCCCACCTCCATGTTCAAAGCCATCCTCTTTTCTCTCTGACTTTCTGCCTTCTCCCTATTCCTAGACAGTGTAGGATAATCTCCCCATTTCAACTTAAATCACATTTGCAAGGCCTCTTTTTCTATATACAGCAACATTTTAAAAGATTCTAGAGGATGACATGGGCATCTTTCAGGATCATTATTTAATTCTATCACACTTACAAGCTCCTTTCCCAGAGTAACAATACCATTTTACTTTCCTATGATCAATATATGAATGGTGCATTTCTTTCTATACCTTCACCAGCATTTGATGTTACCTCTTCTTTTGTTTGGTTTTAGCATTTCTGATGAGGTAAATAGGGATAGTTCACTGTGGTTGGTTCTAATTTGCATCTTCTAAATGATTAATTATATAGAATGTCTTTCATCTATTTATTTAGCACCTATATATCTTTTTCAATAAAATACCCTTTCATGTCTTTTGCTTATTTTTAATGAACTGCTCTTACTTTTATTTTACTGTTATATCCAGAGAAGTCTTTGTATTTTTTAGATTCTGATTTTTTTGTCAGATATAGAGTTTGCAGATATTTTCTTCTAGTCTGTAGCTTATTTTTCATCTTCTTCATCTGGTCTCTTATAAAGCAAAAGTTCTAAATTTGATGAGGCTCAATTTATCAGGTTTTTCTTGGATGAATCATGTTTTCTATGTTATGTCTGAGAACATTTTGCTTAGCTCCAATCTTAAAAATTTTTCCTTTTTTAAAGAGTTTTATAGCTTGATGCTTACATTAAATTGCATGATCCATTTTGAGTTAGTTTTTGTAGAAGGAATAGATGTTTTTAATAGAAAAACACTGGGTGATTTGAGCAGATTCCAGTGTCTTTTAGTGCTTGAAGATTGTGTTTATGATGTCACCCATTTAGTAAGACTGTCAATTAGTGTCAAAATAGAAATCTACATTGCAGATTATTGTGTTTGATGGCAGGATTCAATAGCAAAATGAAGTCTAAAATATTTGTGCTTCTACTGCATATACGCCTATGCTCCTTTTCATTTGTACATATAAAAGGAAATATCAAATTTTATAGTTATGTTCTCAAGAAACATAATGAAAAAAGATTGTATGGCATTTTGAATTTATATTACCTTACTCAATTTGTTTTGCTGTGGGCTGGAGTAACTGATACCTTACATGAAAGAGTTCTATGATCTGGTTTAATTTCCTTGATAGTTTCATTACCTCTTTTAGCTTTGGAAGTGTGAAGTGCTCTTTTCAGTGGTTAAACATCTAATGAAATCTCATGTTGTATTGTTGGACTATGGCTAGAGGGTACTGGTGATATAAGTGAAAGAGTGAACTTTTGAGGGGAACTAAGAGGAAACATAAAAGATTAAAGCAATCATTTTGATGGTTGAGGCAAAAATATAAGATTTACATGAATTAATCTGTATCAGTATTAATGGTAGATCATGCTGAGATATCAGTGAGGAAGAAAATCAGATGTCTTTGGCACCATAACACATTATTTAGTAGATTTGTATCTGCTTTGGAAACATTCAAGAGTTTTATTATCCTATTGAAATAACTCACTTTTGATTTCACTCATCATCAGTTCATATAAATCCTCATTTTG